>PITA01008013.1:0-87466 GCA_004023965.1 Spilogale gracilis | reverse complement strand
TAGGGAGGGAAACGAAACAACAGAGATTTTGAACACAGAAACAAACTGAGGGACTTGGAGGGAGGGGGGTGGAGGGATGGGAGAGCCTGGTGGTGGGTACTGGGGACACCTAAAGCGTGGAGCACTGGGTGTGGGGAATGGGGAATGAATCTTGAAACACTGGAAAAAAAAAATTTTAGTAACAATAAAAAAAAAAAAAGAACTGCAACTAGCCCTTGGTCCATTTGTACTGAATTTCTGCCTATAGCCTGTCCTCAAGCTGTGGGCTTGAGGCTTCTGTTCTCAAGGTAACATAGAGACGGGCTTGGCAATCATCATCTATTTGACCTAGTTCTGGTCCCAGGGTGCAGACTGCTATGCAGTGCTGTTCCCAAGATTCATTCTGAGCTCAGAGCTTCCTGCTTCCTAACCTCTGATGGAGCTTCCCTGCTTCCTGGAAAGGGCCGACCTCCCATCAGGAGAGTCCCCCAAGTACCCAAGTGACCCAAAAGCAAAGGAATCAAACTTGGTTTTTCAAAACTCCATTGGCTGTCTGACTTACTTGAATGATTCCAGTATATTATTTAAGCTATTGTTTTAGTTACTAACAGTAATATAAAGCATGTGCACATGCACACACACAACTGTTTGAAGATATTCAAATTGTGATTACAATCTTTAAGTGAGACCATCAGACTCTTAATTAAATAGAAATCTATGGTTAATTTGTAACAAAAGCATGATATGTAAAAGTTAATAAAATTGGCTCCAAGTTCAACTTATTTTTCTTTGGAAACAGCCTGCCCTCCTCCAAATGCAACCTGAATAGCTTTGTGAAATCACAGCAGAAAATCATGAAACATACAAACCAGCAACTACTAACACCAAAAATCAAGAGGGATACCCTGATATATAAATAGACATCTAGAAGATAGGGCTTACTCTACGATCAGCATTTTCTAAGGTTTTGCTCCAGTCGTGATCATGAAGACTATATGCTCAACATTGACTCAGCTCTAATTGCCTGCTACACATTGTTCTGCACACTTTACATATATTAACTCATTTAATCATTACAACAGCCCTATGAGATGGTTCTGTGATCAGCCTCATGTTATAGTGTGACTCTTTCCCATCCTTCAAGGTCTGATTTAAATTTTACTGTCTTACAAGTTCTTCCTTAATTACTCCTTTCTTCACCAATTCAAACTACTTTCTACCTCCTCCCCCACTATTTTGTGAGTCTCTCTTTTATAAGACTTATCAGTTTTTTTTATTATGTTCAGTTAGCCAACATATAAGACAGCTTTAGTTTTTGATGTAGTGTTCAGTGATTCATTAGTTGCATATAATATCAAGTGCTCATCACAACACGTGCCCTCTTTAATACTCCTCACCCACTTACCTTAAAGGTCTTTATGTATGTTTCTCTTTCTCACCATTGCATCACAATCTCTGGAGAGGTAGATTCTGTCTTACTCCTTTTTGTATCCCTACCTTGTCTAAGAGATTCCGGTACAAAATACACACTCAGCAAATGTTTACTGAACTAATACTGGCATTAAGAGCAGAAGAAAGGAGAAGGGAATTTAGCAGTAGTTTTAAAAACAAAGAGAACCTGAATAAGAAAGCAATGAGCCGGGATGCCTGGGTGGCTCAGTTGGTTAAGCAACTGCCTTCGGCTCAGGACATGATCCCGGAGACCCGGGATCGAGTCCCACATCGGGCTCCCGGCTTGGCGGGAAGCCTGCTTCTCCCTCTCTCACGCCCCCTGCTTGTGTTCCCTCTCTGGCTGTGTTTCTCTCTGTCAAATAAATAAAATCTTTAAAAAAAAAAAAAAAAAAAGAAAGCAATGAGCAGTTATTCTCTATGTCTGCAGATGAGAGAACAAAAGAGATCCAGAGATTACAGGATAAACACATTTACATTAAATAATGGGTAAATATTAAACCATAATTATACTGAAAGAAAATACAGGTGAATGTTTACAGAATCTTGAAAAGTAGAGGCATTTCTAAACATGACACCAACAAGAAATCAGGCAAGAGAGGAATTAGACCAATGGTCAAGACAGCCATCTCTGAATCAGACTACAATAGATCCAGTTTCCAGTTGCCATTTGTGGAGTAAATTTCTTCACTTTAAAATGGGGGTGACAATAATAAGATTTGACTCACACAATTTGTGGAGTGGATCAAATGAGATAATTACTGTAGAGTTTTTTTTTAATGACTGTAGAGTTCTTATGATTATGTCTGATACTATGTCTTCCACAAATGTTTAAAAATGAAACAAGGGAGGAAAAGATACACTTGATTGCATAAAAATGGTTATTGTAGTCTTTAAAATACAAATAATAAATAAATATCAAATAATAAATAGAATGAAAAAAGATGGGTATCATAAATATATGAAAAACTTTTACAAATTGACCGAAGATGAAAACCCCAATAGAAAACTATTAAGTATAATTGAACATTTTGCAAAATACGAATAGACGATGAAATGAGCAACCAGGAAGAAACATCTGCCTTAACTGGTTAGAAGGTGCTTGTAAAAATGAAATAAAAATATTGCACATTAAATCAGCAGTACTGATGATGGTATGGAGCAGTGGCATGCTTAGAGAGCTTTGTGGGGAGTTTAGACTGGCACATCTCTAGAGGGTATTGTCAGGAAGCATCAAAAGCCTTAAAGTGTACAAAATTTTTGCCCTAGGAAATCTCAGTTTTTATACCAAAGAAATAATCCTTGATTACACGCAAATATATAAACTGCAGCCTTGTTTATAAGAGTTAAAAAATGGACATAACCTAGTGATTCAACAAGAATGGTTTTGGTTAGTAAATTACAATACCTTTACAATGCTGTGAAGACTGTGATCTCATGGAAGATATTTAGTGCCATGAATGAAAAATACAAATGATAGAACAGCATTATTACATGATTCCATTTTCAGTAAAAAGCAATAATCATAGAGTAAAAAGATCTGAAAGGAGATGTACAAAATGCTAACATTGTTTATCTCTAGATAATGAGATTAGATGCAGCTTTGGAAAGTGGCAACATATTCTCATTTTTATGATAAATATATTTTTGTAATTAAGAAAATAATAAAAATTATTTTTTCAAACAGAAACAATTAAACCGAAGGAGACAATCCTGCCCGGTTGTACAGGGTACCCGGACTCTAGAAGATATCCTTAATGGCGGCTGCACTGTGCTCTCAGAAGAGACATACAATAACGAGCATCAGTCCTCAGGTTCTATGGATGTGCAAGCAGTTCAAGGAGCTCAGTGGAAAAGTTCAATTAAATACCAAAGCAACTCGAAGGAACGTCATATGCTTAATGGTTGAATAGCATTGAGGGGACAAAAACAAAACAAAAGTAAGCAGTATGGGATAAAGCTAAAACCTTAATCTCATGCTTACTCAGCAGCAAAAAGAAAAAACAAAAACAAGCATTAATTATGGAAGATTTACTGATCTGTATGGTTATAATTCTAGAAACCCTTCCAGTGTGTGTTTATCTATGCTATAACTCATTGCTTGCTGCAAATTTAAAGGGACCTCTTGGCTGACAATTCAAATGCTTGGTCACAGTTAAGGGGAAAAAAATCTGTTCAACCAGTTTGTAATCAGCAAAAGGGGAAAGTCCTCATGCTTCCAAAAATGGAGTGTGTGTGTTTAATGGCTTTCCAACTTCATATTAAATCTAAGTAAGGTCCAACCTCATAATGAAGCCAGTCTGAATACAAATGCATTTAGCCCCACCCCTCCGCCTGCCATGGAGAAGAGAAAGCAGGCCTGGCACCATGTTTCTAGGTGGTACATTGATTAATTCTCACAACTATTACTGAACAAAGATCCCAAGAATTAACAGTGCAGCCATAGTATTACAGGGCTGAAAGCAATCTACTGACATGTGACTCTTTAAAACCAATGAGTGAATAGATTCAACTGAAGTTTCTTCATTTCATCTAGTAAATACTAAATACAAAATTATCTAAAAAACAAAAACAAGGAGCACTTGGGTGGCTCAGTGGGTTGGGCAACTGCCTTCGGCTCAGGTCATGATCCCAGAGACCCGCGTTCGAGCCCCACATCGGGCTCCCTGCTCAGCGGGAAGCCTGCTTCTCCCTCTCTCACTCCCCCTGCTTGTGTTTCCTCTCTGGCTGTGTTTCTCTCTGTCAAATAAATAAAATATTTTAAAAAACAAACAAACAAACAAAAACAAAAAAACAAAAAAATGGGGCTAAGTGGATAACTGCTTAAATTGCTATCCATTGTCTACCCCCAGATATGGTCACTTACTTTTTCCTGCCCAGCATCCATTCCTGTTCTCTGGTTAACAAGACCCAGTTTTCCTTTGAAGGATTCTCACATTTTGGCTCATAGAGGTGGAGTTGACCTCATTTGCTAACTTCAGGAACTGAAGGGTAATCCAGGAATGGATTACATCAATATATTCGTCTCCCTACACAGAATGAATATTCAGCAGGCCCATGGCCCAAGTCATATTTTGGGAGGGCAAAGATTATCAGCCTTGAAAATTTTATTTAAGTTCCTGGGAAAGAAGCACATTCTTTCTTCTTTAGTTCCTTACCCAGAGGCTATAACCCTATTGCTGGTGGCAATATCTTCATGATCATTTGGGAAGAATCTACCTAAACCTTAATAAATAAAGGAGAAGAAAACAAGAAACAGAAACAGTTTCCTAATAAACTATTTTTAAAAGCTAGATCTGACCTGAAACCATTCATCACCATTTGATTTTAATTTCTGTCACATGAAACCAAAAGGAGACAATAAATATGGTGACAGGTTAGATGGTTGTCTACCTATGTTGGCTGGGGCTACTTTAACAAAATACCACAGACTGGCTGGACTCAAAAACAGACGTTTATCTCTTGCAGTTCCAGAGGCTGGAAGTCTAAGGTCAGGGTTCTGACATGGTCAGGTTATAGTAGGGTCCTCTTTCTGACTTGCAGACTTTTCTGGCTTCTTGCAGTGCCTTCAGAGGGTGTGAGGTCTCTTATCATAAGGGCACTAATCCCATGAGGAGGGTATCACCAACATGATCTCATCCAAGTCTAATCACCTCCAAGAGGCCACATCTCTAAGTGCTATCACATTGGGGGTTTTAGGTCTTCACCATAATTATGGGGGCAGGGAGAACATAAACATTCGCTCCATAACGCTAGCTAAATTGCTTTTGGACACACAAAAAAGTAGACTAGAGGAGACTATTCTATGCTACCTCCAAGCACATCTGTGTAATCTTCACTGTACTAGAATCTGTCACTAGAATACAAGCTATCCTTAAGTGCAAACTACTTCTTACCCCAAAGCTCAGTCCAGTGCCTGGCACATAATATCACTCAATAAATAACTTCTGGAAAATTCATATGCAAATTAATCCTGCAGGGACTTATTTTTAATATAATCAATAAAAATAAATGCTACAATAAAGGTATCAGCCACATGATATAAAAATGCATGGGGCGCCTGGGTGGCTCAGTTGGTTAAGTGACTGCCTTCAGACCTGGGATCGAGCCCCACATCGGGCTTTCTGCTCGGCGGGAAGCCTGCTTCTCCCTCTCTCAGTCCCTCTGCTTGTATTCCCTCTCTAGCTGTGTTTCTCTCTGTCAAAAAATAAATAAAATATTAAAAAAAAAAAAGAAAAATGCATAGGAGGGGTCTAATTCTATATGGGAAACTAGAGATTCTGGAGTTACATTCTAACCCATAATTAATCTGAATTGCTCCTAATATTGCCAACCAATTTCTTCATCTTCTCTTTAGCCCAATGTCCAAGCAGCACAGAATACCTTAATAATGGGAAATAACCCCTGATCACTGACCTTTTCCATTTAATCAACAGTGGAAACAGCTCTAAATTTTAGTGGAGACAGATGATTGTGTGTATGTGTTGTGTATGTGTCCTTATCACTTATCATGGCCTAAAAGGTCCTACAGACTCTGTCTGATCTCATCTCCTCCTCGTGCCTGCTTTGCTCTAGCCAGATAGGCCTCCTTGTTCTTCTTTGAAAACACCTGGTACCTCTCACCTCAGGACCTTTGCTAGAGATGATCTACATGGCTTACCCCTTTTCTCTCTTTGTTTTTGCTCAAATGTCACTTTCTCAGTGAGGCCTTCTTAAACATTCCATTCACAATTATAAACTTCTCCACCATTAATACTTCCTATTCTGTAGCATTTGACCTTTTAATGCACTACATGTTTAACTTCTTTATTTTCTTTATCATCTCTCTCTCCATGCTAGAAGATAAACTCCAGAAGAACAGAGATTTGTGGTTTTTGTTCTCTGTTCAACCTCCAATGCCAGGAGAATAATTGATACTAAATAATGAGTGAAGACATATGAACCAATATAACCACAACTGGATTATTAAGTTCTGTGAGTCAAATTAAATTAAATATGAATATTTTCCAATCCAATAAACTGTCACAGGTTATGCCTGGGAACTCTTCCATAAGTTGAGATCGGAGAGCTGCTATATTTTTAAAACCAGAGTCGTTAAAAAAAAGTCCCCAACATAGCAAAAATAGACATATAAAATCATTTAAGAACAAAAATATGTTATCACAGAAAACAGAAAAACTATACCAATAACCAAAAAGTATAAGGTTTGCATTTACTTTGCTTTGGATCTAGGACAATATTAAATATAAAGCTGACCAGTATTTACTAGTAGAAAAATCAAGTTTGAAAATATTCATAAATTATTTTAAGTTTGAAAATATTCATGAATTATTTTTTCCAAAATATATCAAAAATTACCATTGTTATGTGGCCTTTTAACAGAAATAAATAAATATCTAGAAAACAACAGGCTCATGCTTTGTCACTCCAAAAAGGTTTTTCCATAGGAAAATCAGAAAATACTAATTAGAAAGGGCTTTCCTAGATGAAGCAAGGTCCCGGTCCATAACCTATGACCTCTTCTGTCCCAAGAGCACCCCTTTCATGGTCTCCTCACCAAGTAAGATCACCCCTGGTGCAAGGGAAGATGAGTTCAGCCCCTGGAGTGACCTCAGCACTGGCTCCCTTAAGTGCCTAAGCAGAGGAATGGTAACATGTACGTCAGGGGTCCTAAGTTACAGGTCTGAGAGTCAAATATTTTGTTTAGCAAGAAGTGTATTTGAAAATTGGGAAATTTCCCATAAAAAATTCAAACTTTCTAACTTCTCTTAAAAATCTGCAAGTTTAAGCCATACTGAGGCTAAACTGCTGAATAAAAAGAAGATCTACAGAGCCATTGGCCCCACTGGGCACACGCTGTCAGCATCACCACTGTCCCCGAAACTCCTCATTGTCTTAACCTCATTTATATCACCTGTCTGGCTTCTGGTGAGCATGTAAGCCCTACTCTGTGCTGTATTCTGCTGCTTATTTCATTAAACTCTTCGCTCCTGTACTAGATTTAAATGCTGTCGCAGTGGAACATGAAGTCAAGTTAGGAGCACTGAACTGTTGTTGTACCACTAACTGTGGGACTGCCTACAAGTCCCTCACCTTCTCCTCTCCCAGTCTATGAGATGGGGATGATGAGTCCTCCCCTGCCTACCTCACAGATTTGCTGTGATAACTAAACAAGGCAAGGATGTAAAAGTGCTCTACAGAAAAAAGGGGCCACCATATAGTAAATGTTAATCTTTGGATAGGATAGTATATTTTAAAAATATTATAAAATAAGAGTATCTTATGGGAACCTTTAAGGATGGTACACTGAGAAAGCTTGATTTTCTATTTATGGTTCATGGTTAACAAAAGAAATTATTAAGCTTAAAACAACATACTCAAGAAATATTTATATATGTGTGTATAAATATATATGTATATGTGTATATATATTTATATATATACATATATATATTTATACATACACACACACACACACACCCTGAAAGTCATCTCCTTATTTTAAAAACCTACAAGCATAAATAACAGCTAACTTGTCAGGTTGCTAAACTGGGAAATGACTAAATTTCCTGAGAACTAAAGATAAGTTTAAGGTCAAACAAGTTCAGCCAAATAAGGTTTTCAGGAACAATATATATGATTAAAAAAAAAACAAGTCTATCTAGGAAAGATGATGGTAAAAAATGAGCAAAAATAGTGTGCAAAGGAAACTAAGACAAATTCTGATATGAAAAAGTATGTACTAAGCTGGGATTACCAACCACCTCCAAAGAAACCATAGCAGGATTTCATAAGTGGTTAACCAGCTTTAAGATTCCAGACAGTCAAGGTTACTGTGATTATCTGTTACAAAAAAACAGACCTACAGAATATAAGTACATTCCGGTAATGGTAACAAAAAGGCAAAGATAATCTAAGAAGTCCTTGAGGCATCATGGCACTACATCCATCACTTAAATCTATGGACCTCAGTAATTTGGGATCAAAAATTAATCAAACGGTCCACAGGTCATTGGTCAGGTTTATTTAGTCATCAAAAAAGCTGGCCTAATTAACCAAACAGTTTTGAAAAATGTCTTCTCTGGAAACCTTCACCTTACCAACAAAGGGAAATTTTGAGACTAAACAAAACCAAGAACAGTTACTTACACGCTGTATTCTACTGAATTTTTCAGATCCCTGCTTAGAGTGGAAAAGGAAAGTACAATGAGGTAGGTGGAGAGATATTTTTTCATTTCTGTCTTTTCAAATTAGAATCTTGAGCATTCTTTTGTTTCTCTCATTAGTGTCTTAAAACATGTTTATCCTTATTAAACTAAAATATAAACATGGGTCAAATCCTACAGAAGGGTTTGTAACAGAAAGCAATAGTCTTCTGTCTCCCTCCTCCCCCCCAAACTAGCTCCTACTTCTCAGAATTGAACCACTTTGGGTTGATTTTTTGGTTTCAGTTTATCTGGGGATCATTATCAAGTAATTTAATAATGAGTTATAAGAATACCACTTCTTGGGGCGCCTGGGTGGCTCAGTTGGTTAGGCGACTGCCTTCGGCTCAGGTCATGATCCTGGAGACCCGGGATCGAGTCCCATATCAGGCTCCCTGCTCCGCGGGAAGCCTGCTTCTCCCTCTCTCACTCCCCCTGCTTGTGTTCCCTCTCTGGCTGTGTTTCTCTCTGTCAAATAAATAAAATCTTTAAAAAAAAAAAAAAGAATACCACTTCTTTGATAAATCTGCCTTTTTTTACATTATCTATTGGCTTCCTACTGTGACAGACTAGAATTTAGCTCACTAGCCTCCCTACCCACACCCACATATCCAGCCCCATACATATACACACCATCCCTTTATATTATAACTTTGGTTTCTTTACTGATAACCTTCTTCATTTTAAATACCATAAATATAATAGTTATAATTCTGTTTCTCCTTTAATCAGTTATAGACTGTATATTCTTACCTCTTAGGTAAACATCCTAACAAGAGTAAGATTTTCCTCCTTGTCTTCTTCTCACTACTACTACCATTATGTTAGCTATGACTTTTGGGTTTTTCTTTCTCTGGGTTAGTGCTTTACTCCAATAATGTAAAGTAAAGAAGAAATTCACTATTATCTATCATAACCTCTTTAGAACCTAAAATTACGTGTTATTGTTAGTGATGTATTTGTACCTTACTTTGGAGGACTGGTTGTATTCATTATGAAAATCCATTCTAATAACACATATATTCTGTCCTTCATATTACAGAGGTACATAAGTCAAATTTGTCAACCAAATTCTACTCAACCAAGGAAGTAGTAGTTGTAAGATATTATGAATACTGCCTTTAACTTCAGGTCAATTTACCTTTGAAATTAAGGGCCTTCCACAGTAGAATTCTAACTATCAGTAGAAAATATTACAGACTTAAAATAACTGCATCGTTGGAAGGACATATCACGGACTAGCTGCAGATTAGGAAGAATCATCCTTTATCATAATCCTTCCATACAGAGTACTAGGCTCCCTTGATCAGAGTTCTTTTCATCACTATCTGACAACCTTGGGCACAAATTACCCATATCCCTTTGCCTCCATCCCAGTTCACAACACCAAAGAGTCTCTTATGCTCAGAGCTACCGATCTGAGTGTTATGGCTATGGGTATACATGTAGCTGCTGATAAAAAGTCCATTGATCTAAACTGGACAATGTTTGGCATTAAGAGGATTATAAGTTAGAGATATAGTATGGAAATGCCAAGAAAAATTCATGGTAAAGGGCTAAGAACATGGCTCTAGGTCAGAATGCCTGGTTTCAATGACCAGTTTTGTGCCTGAAGCATGTGCCCCAAGCCTCTGCGACCTGGGTTCCTCTTTTAAGAAATCAAGTTATAGCAAAAAAACAAACCAAACCAAAAGGAAACCAAGTTGTTGCAAAGATAAAAAACAAGCAAACAAACAAACAATGATACACGTAAAGCATTTAGCATGGCGCATGGCATATACTAAGAGCTTAACAAACCAGACCTAGTAACATTATTCTTAATACTGTTATTGTAGTTGTTGTTGTTGTTGTTGTTGTTAGCCAGAGAACTAATTTTATGTGGACCTGATCATATCTTCCATTTCTGCACACCTGATGAAGTCAAACAAATGTTCTTCCTTTTTCAGAAATCTGCCTTTATCTTTAATTGCAGTCACAGCTAATAGTCCTGGTGGGCAAACAGCCCCGCTGGCCTTCCTGGACACAGCTCCCTGGGATGTGAAGCCCCGCACTCCTGCACGTCTTGGCTTTGCTTTTACCATGTCACCTCTTACAGTCAGCCCTGGTTTTTGAGATGCACTTGAAATAACCTTATGTTGGGAACCAGCTAAGAATGCTAAAAGCTCATGTGCTATCTTTCAAACAGACTAAAGAAATCGTATGAAAAACAGATTCAGTACAACCTGGATTGTGACTAAGATCCATCAAATACTAGCTATCTACAAGTCTAAAGAAAAAAGAATTTAGTCTTAGTAAGCACTTGGCATATTTGGAGCAAAGGAAAGTACATTTCTATGGCAATTTTCAAGATATTAAAAATGAGGTTAAAAACAAGTGAGAGGGGCGCCTGGGTGGCTCAGTGGGTTAAAGCCTCTGCCTTTGGCTCAGGTCATGATCTCAGGGTCCTGGGATCGAGGCCTGCATTGGGCTCTCTGCTCGGCAGGGAGCCTGCTTCCTCCTCTCTCTCTGCCTGTCTCTCTGCCTACTTGTGATCTTTCTGTCAAATAAATAAAATCTTTAAAAAAAAATAAAAAACAAGTAGAGGAAAACAAAAATTTAGCTCACGGACCTAAATTCACCATATGTGAAATATCAAATAAATAGCCACTCTAATCTCAAATGGTAATCTTTCCTTGCAGCCTTTCTCATTTTATTAGAACAAATATTTCAAGCCTCATCTGTATTCTATTATAATCCTAAAGATAAAATGATATCTAGGACAGTGTTTATATATAAAAATCATTTTAAATCAGGAAAGGATATAAACTGGCGTTTAGATTCCTCTTACCCCAACATTTTAGATAATTATATTGTCTTTTTTTGTTGTTGTTGTTAATCCTGAAATGACAATTTTCTCCTTTGGCAGAGAGTTTGTTGGCTCTACTTTGATGCCAACATGGTCTCGTCATGAAAATAAATTAAAAGTAGGTGGTCTGGTTAGTCTTCACAATGCTATATTTTAATCAGGCAAAGCAGTGAAAAAGATGATTGTAGAAATGCTGGCGTATCTTCAAACAACAGTGCAAGCTGTCCATTTTACTCACAATGAAAAAGCTCTTCAGGAGATTTCGATAAAGGTTTCCCTCCTACTTGCAGTTCACATTTGTAATGTTTATATAAGTGGGGGATATAAATCTTTCTCCAATGAACCTCATGGTTTTTAAAGCAGACTTCTTGTTATAAACTGCCTGTTTCCGTTTTCCCTGCCTAAGCACGCCAGGCAAAGCCCATTCGCCAGAGACTGGAACTAATTTAATGTGCTCCAGGTTTAAGCCCCCAGCCTCTGCGTCTTTACAGGGAGATTTTACACAGTGGATTACTGCTGACTTTAACAATGATTCATATGATAAGTGGTTTTTGATTTGTTTTTTAATGTCAGAAAATATGCATTGGCAAAAGAAATGTCATCAAAATCATTTTATTAAAGCAAAACCCATAAAAAAAGGGAAAAGATTTCAACTCAAAAAAAAAAAAGTAGGCAGTCTAAATCTTATTTATGCCAAAGTCTTGTTCACATGAATTTGTAGTTTTGCTCAACAGAAAAGAACACAAAGTTGTTTACAGACAGTTAGATTTAGGACTGGATGAATTCCAAGATATGATTTGTTGAGTTGATATACTTTACCACAAGACTTGTTCCTATTATTAAAAATACCAAAGCTACACTGAAGAGAGACAAAAGCATCATTCTTTATGCAGCCTCAAAGATACCCTGTGTGCTTTTTTCAAAGAAGCAAAATTCCTTGAAACCAGCGCTAATTAAAACAAAAACACACTCACAAAACCTGAATAAGATCCATCATCTCAAAGTATGTCAGGGGAGGTAAGTTTCCTCTGTTTAACTCAAAGGAACAGAGTAGCAACGACATTAATTCAAAAGAAAACAAACTGAGAAACAAAAGTATAGATTGTACTATTATTCTAGATTCCTGCATTTAAGGGGCCTGAACTATTGGTCAGAATACACTTTTAAAATGCCAAATGTAATAAGATATACTTGTTCCAGACTCCTGTTGGATTCTCTGATTTTTCTCTTATGTTCCTTTGGCAGGGCCAGGCAAAATATTACAGTAGGGGGCAGTATTGTAACATCATGCTTACACTTGAACCACTCAAGGCCTAACCACAGAAGGAAAAAAGACCATTATTCTATATTAAGGTTTAATCATGTTGGCATAATTTCCTACTTTATTACAAAATTCTAGATTTCCCCCCTGAAATCCAACTTGCTTTTGCATCACCTACCTATAATACTAAAAGCCTTAAATGATACAAAAAGCAAATGCTTTTTATAAAAGACCTACCCAAACTTTTGAGACATGCTGATTGCTATTTAACAGAAAAAGGAGAACTATTTATTAAATGTCATATTTCAAAAGCATGAAGACTTCTCCAATTGCAAATATCCAGATGTTCTTTATTGTAAATATAATATCACATTGGGAGACGGTAAAAAAAAAAAAGAATATTTCATCTTCGTCTAAAATGATGGAGCTGGTTTTTAATGAAAGTCAATATGACCCATGCTAATTGATGTTAACATAAGAAATATGGGATAAGAAAATATTTACAAGTATAAGAATGCATTCACATTTTCCAGAAATAAACTTTTTCTTTCCATTTGCCTAGGATGGCTCTTCGCTGGACTGGTAGGAATAATGGAAGCTGAAACTGTTTGTGCTGAATGCCTGGCTTCCAATGACTTACAATGCTTTGGGAGTTTGCAGAGGAAAGAGCAAATTATTTGCCAGATCCCAAGAATAAAACTTATAGATACATAATGGAAATTTTCTTTACCATGCATAATGGTAATCCTCTAAATGGTAATTCTCTAAATTCTGTATATTTGAGTGATCAAAATTTTAATACTTGAAAGCCTTAACATCACTAAACAATAACTAATCACTTGACTTCAAAAAAAATCAAGCCTCACACAGTCTTAATAAGTGCTTACACTTCTCTTTGTTCCTAATTGTAAATCAGGTTTGTTCATTTGTTTGTTTGAAGAGAGTGTTATGATTCCAACAAGAATTTTTTTCCAAACTAGTAATTCTACTGAAAAATTCCATTTTAAAACTATTCCTTTATATAATATAAGCTAATATTTTAAATGAACAAAAAGAGATCCAAAAAGCAACACACCATTGAGAAATCATAAGAGGCCAGCAAGAACTCATGCAATGTTTTAATGTTATAAATTTCAAAAAATTGTTATAAATTTTAAATTTCAGTACTTCAAGCTATGTTATAGCTTATTCCTTACTCTTTCTCTACCTCTTCATTTCTGTTTATATTGTTTTGGAGTTGGGTTTTTTTTTTTTTTTTTCATTTTATGTTGCCAGTAAGTGTGTCTGTGTCTGTGTAAACACATACACACATGATTCTACAAGACTACTAGGTAAGCTTCTCAGAGAATGTGGTCTGCCTATGCCTTTCCTCAGAGTCTTCTCAACTGTTGTGATAGTTTCCTTTCAAGACTTAACACAAAAACTGAGCCTATAATCACCACCAAATTTCCCTCAAATTGAGCTAAACAATGTACATTTGAGTTGCCAGTTGGGACATAATTCTTAATAATTGTTGTACGAAAGAGACTGTGACAATTGCAAAGAAGTAATTGGCTAATGGAAGAGCACCAGGTATGCATTTCCCTGAAACATCTGTTGAAACTCTGGGTCATTTCAAGGGTGTGTAAAATGGTACCATCATCTAATTAGTTTCCCACCAGCCAAAAAACATCACTGCTGAAGTTGTTTTAAGCAGGATGCAGAGGCCAAAGTTCTTCTGTAGCAGAGCTGATGTGCTCGCTCAGTTCCTCCAAAGGTGAGCATTATTTTACCTCTAAATGCTGGCAGTTGTGGCAGAGAAGGGCACAGCATTTTTGTCCCAATAGCTTATTTTCCTTATTATTTAAGCCATTTCCCAGTCACATAGAGTCAAAAAGCAACCTAAAACACCACAGTGGCTTAGTTGCTTTTTAGTCTCCCTTCTTTCTTAGCATATATGATGAAAATCTGAGGAGCTGACCCCCCCAAACAACAAGGTATGATCTTTGAAATGTGAAGTATAATAAAGAATTGTACTTGGTCTCTGTCCGAGGTTCTTCGCACAGAGCTCCTACAACCTTAGGAATTTTCTGAGTGACAACAGTGTCTTTTGCTATTCAAAACAAGCCCCTTTGCAGGGGTCACAACTGAGTTTATATTAATGAGGTGACTTAGAGTAGGACCCTTAGATAGGCCAACGATGGGGCTGGTCACCAGAAAAACCAAGGGATAAGAGGGTTGAAACTTTCTACCCCACCTCCAGGCCTAACAGAAGGGGAGAGAGCTGGAGAAGGAGCTCTATAAAAATTCTTCGAAGAGGTTTGATGATTTGCTGAGTGTCTGGGTTGGTGAACACATACACCTGCTGGAAGGGTGGAATGGTGAGCACTGGAGAGGACATGGAAGCTCTGTGTCCTCCCAAACTCTTCATGCTTTTCTCTCCTCAGCTCGTCCACATGCCTGTTCCTGAGTTGTATCATTTATAATAAGTGGGTAAATGTCAAAAAGGGTTTTCCTAATGTTAGGTAGAAGCTAGATATGAGCAGTGGAAGGAATACCCTGTGGAACTGAACTTCATCCCTTGAGCTGAAAGATTAGAGAATCCCAAGTCCTTGAGTGGGGAACAGTACAGTAGGCAGTTAGCTAGACCTGAGCTGGAGGCAAGGATTCTTTTTTTTTTTTTTTTAATTTTTATTTATTTATTTATTTATTTATTTATTTATTTATTATTTTTAATTTTTTTTCAGTGTTCCAAGATTCATTGCCCATTCCCCACATCCAGTGCTCCATGCAATACGTGCCCTCAGTACCCACCACCAGGTTCTCCCATCCCCCACCCCCTCCCTCCAAGTCCCTCAGTTTGTTTCTGTGTCCAAAGTCTCTCTTGTTTCATTTCTCTCCCTGAATTACCCTACTTCCCACTTACTTTCCTTCTCCTACTGTCCTCTATATTACCCCTTATGTACCGCAAGTAAGTGAAACCATGTGATACTTGACTTTCTCTACTTGGCTTATTTCACTCAGCAAAATCTCTTCTAATCCAGTCCATGTTGCTACAAAAGTTGGATATTCATCCTTTATGATGGAGGCATAGTATTCCATTGTATATATGTACCACATCTTCTTTATCCATTCGTCTGTTGAAGAGCACCTTGGCTCTTTCCACAGTTTGGTGATTGTGGCCATTGCTGCTATGAACATTGGGGTACATATGGCCCTTCTTTTCACTACATCTGTATCTTTGGGGTAAATACCCAGTAGTGCAATTGCAGGGTCATAGGGTAGCTCTATTTTTAATTTTTTAAGGAATCTCCACACTGTTTTCCAAAGCGGCTGCACCAACTTGCATTCCCACCAACAGTGTAAGACAGTTCCCCTTTCTCCACAGCCTCTCTAACACTTGTTGTTTCCTGACTTGTTAATTTTGGCCATTTTGACTGGTGTAAGGTGGTATCTCAGTGTGGTTTTGATTTGAATTTCCCTGATAGCTAGTGACGCTGAACATTTTTTCATGTGTCTCTTAGCCATTTGTATATCTTCTATGGAGAAGTGCCTCTTCATATCTCTTGCCCTTTTTTTGATGTGTTCATCTTCTTTTTGGATGTTGAGTTTGAGTAGTTCTTTATAGATCTTGGATACCAGCCCTTTGTCTGTAGTGTCATTTGCAAATATTCGAGGCAAGGATTCTGATAAGGTTACACAAGAGAAGCCTGAGGGCACAACATCCTGACTTTGTGGCTTCTAAGACCCCGGGGCTAACAGACTAAGAGCTACAGCTGCAGAGCTTGAGCTCTCCTCTTCCACCTCTGACTCAGGGTACCTCTAGACTCATTATAATGTATTTGTATTGTGGTTAGAGTCCCGCCAATGAAGGAAGGCTGCCATGATAGTTCTGGTAACAACCTTGCAGGGTCAAAAGCTCTCCCTCCCAAGCTCTAGGAGGAGTCCCCCAAATGATTGGAAGCAGCCACCTTTAGAAACCACCCTATCCATGACACAGACCCTGCTCATATAAAAGAAAAGGAGCCCTATAGCATGGGGCAGGTGGACCCGCCCAGGCTCCCACCTTGAGAGTCTACTGTCCTTAATAAAGCTTGTTGCTTTCACTGTGGGTGCCAATCTCTAATTCTTTTTCTTTCTTTGAAGATTTTATTTATTTATCCAACAGACAGAAACACAGCTAGAGAGGGAACACAAGCAGGGGGAGTGAGAGAGGGAGAAGCAGGCTTCCTGCTGAGCAGGGAGCCTGATGGGGGGCTTGATCCCGGGTCTCCGGGATCATGACCTGAGCCAAAGGCAGTCGCTTAACCAACTGAGTCACCCAGGTGCCCCGCCAATCTCTAATTCTTTATTGTATTGGTGTCAAGCAAGACACAATGTTTTTCTCATCAACACTAAGTTCTGTAAGCCATTTTAGCAAATTACTGAGTCTGAAAAGGAGTCATGAGAACTCTGATTTATAGCTAGTTGGTCAGAAGTATGGTTGGCCTAAAACTTGCAACTGGCACCCAAAGGGAGGTCAGTCTGTAGCACGGAGCCCCTATAATTTGGGGGATCTGCTGGCAACTCCAGGTAGAGAGTGTCAGAAGTGAACTGAGTTACTAAACTGGTGTATAGTATTAAGGAGGGTATGTGTTGTCATGAGCACTGGATGCTATACTCAGCTAATGAATCACTGAACACTACATCAAAAATTTATAATGTACTATATGTTAGCTAACTGAACATAATAAAATAAAATAAGGAGGAAAATATATAGAATTGGTTGGCATTAGAAAACATCCCCAGCTATCTATCTAGAGTAGGGATGAGTTGAAGCCAGGTATCTCCCATATGACTAATAACAGAATTTTCCAGTGTATTATCAGCCTCGGCTGCCATAATAAAATATTACAGACTAGACTGTTTATACAACAGAAATTATTTGCTCACAGTTCTGAAGGCTGGAAGTCCAAGATCAGAGTGCCAGCATAGTTGAATTTTGGTCAGGACTCTGTTCCTGGCTTGCATGTGGCTGCCTTTTCATTGTGTCCTCATGTGGCAGACAAAAAGAGAGCATGCCCTCTGTTTTCTCTTCTTATAAGGGCACTTATCCCGTCTTGAGGTCCCACCCCCATGATCTCATCTAAAGTTGATTATCTCCCAAATCCCCTGTCTCCAAATACCATCACATAGAGGGTTTGAGGGCTTTAACATAAAAATTTTAGGGGGACACAATTCAGTCTATAGAAAAGAGACTGTTGGCCAAAATCAGAAATACAGCTTATGGTTGTGTAATGTTTCTTTGTATGAGTGGGTGACTATTCTGCATGTAAAACCTTTAAACCAGGATATTAAAAAAACTGTGTAATCTCTAGGTTCATTGTAATAAAAGTTTGTCTAATTCCTACCTAGCAATTTCTCTTGTTCCTCTTTCCACCTCTCCAACTCCACACTCACCCTCAACAAAATACTCATTTCAGGATGTAGAAACTATATATAACATATATGTACATATATGTTATGAAATATTTTCCTTATAAGAGCTCTTAAGATTTACTCTTAGCAACTTCCAAATATACAATACACTATTATTGACGACTGTCACCACGCTCTATATTACATTCCCACAACTTATTTATTTTATGTGGAAGTTTTTATCTCCTGACTTAACTTCACCCATTTTGCCAGTCTCCCCACAAGCCCCCTTTCTTCTGGCAACACCAATCTATTCTCTATTATCTTTGACTTTTATTGTTTGTTCATTTGTTTTGTTTTTTAGACTCCACATAAAAGTGAAATCATAGGGTACTTTTCTTAGACTCACCTATTTCATTTAGCATAATACCCTCAAGATCCATGTTGTCACAAATGGCAAAATTTCATTCTTTTTTATGGTTAAGTATCCCCTTATAAATATACCACATCTCTTTATGTATTCATCTATTGATGGACACTTAGATTCCTTTCCTATATTAATCACTATTCTGAATAATGCTACAGTGAACATAGGGTTTTCATTTTCTTCAAATAAATACCTGGAAGTGGAATTACTGAATCATATGGTAATTCTATTTTTAATTTTTGAGGAACCTCCATACTGTTTTCCAGAGTGGATGCACCAATATCCATTCCCACCAACAATACACAAGGATTTCCCTTTCTCCATAATATCACCAGCACTTGTTACTTCTAGTCTTTTTCATAATAGCCATTCTAACAGGTGTAAGATGAGATCTCATTATGGTTTTGATTTGCATTTTCCTGATGCTTAGTGATGCACTGGTTGGCCATCTGTATGTCTTCGTTGGAAAAAATGCCTCATCAGGTCCTCTGCATATTTTTTAGTCAGATAACTTTTTGTGTGTTGAATTGTATAAGTTCTTTATATATTTTAGATATTAACCCCTTATCAGACATACCATTTGCAAATATCTTCTCTTATTCAATAGGTTGTCTTTTTGTTTGTTGATGGTTTACTTTGCTGGGCAAAAGCTTTTTATTTTGGTGTTGTTTACTTTTGCTTTTGTTGCCTTTAATTTTGGAGTCAGAGCCAATTTAAGAAAAAAATCATCCCCAAGATTGATGATGTCAAGAAACTTACCACCTATATTTTCTTCTAAGAGTTGTATGGTTTTGGGTCTTACATTCAAGTTTTTAATCAATTTTGAGTTAATTTTTGTGTATGCTATAATATAGTGGTCTAGTTTTATTCTTTTGCATGTAGCTGTCCAGTTTTTCTCAAAACCATTTATCAAAGAGACTGTTCTTTCCCCATTGTATTTTCTTCTTCCTTTGTAGTGATTTAATTGACCATATTTGTGTGGGTTTATTACTGGGCCTATTAATTATGTGTCTGTTTTTATGCCAATAACCAATAACATACTGTTTTGACTACTATAGCTTTTTATTATAGTTTGAAAATAGGAAGCTTAATGCTTCCAGTTTTGTTCTTCTTTCTCAAAACTGCTTTGGCTACTCAAAGTCTTTTGTAGTTTTATACAAATTTTAGAATTGTTTGCTCTAATTCTGTGACAAAGGCCACAGGAATTCTGTTGGGAATTGCATTCAATCTGTAAATTGCCTGGGTAATAGGGCATTTTACCAATACTATTTTAATCCATGGGCACAAAATATCTTTCCATTTATTTGTATATTCTTCAATTTCTTTCATCAATGTCTTATAGCTTTCAGTATATAGGTCTTTCACCTCCTTGGTTAAATTTATTCCTAGATTTAGAATTCTGGGATTTAAAATTCCTAAATTTTATTCTATTAGATGCAATTGTAAATAGGATTATTAATCTAGCTTCACTTTTTAAAATGCTTTTTCTTGGGAAGCCTGGGTAGCTCAGTTGGTTAAGCAACTGCCTTCGGCTCAGGTCATGATCCCAGAGACCCCAGATTGAGCCCCGTATCAGACTTCCTGCTCGGCGGGAAGCCTGCTTTTCCCTCTCTCAGTCTCCCTGCTTGTGGTCCCTCTCTCCTGTGTTTCTGTCAAATAAATAAATAAAATCTTCAAAAAAAAAATAAATAAAATGCTTTTTCTTGTTGCTTGATCTGTTTTGGTGAGTTCTATTGCCATGTCTTCCAGATAACTAATCCTTTCTTCTACTCCATCGAGTCTGTTACTGAACCCTTCTAATACATTTTTCATTTCAGTTATTTATTCTTCAGCTCTGTGACTTCTGTTTGGTACTTTTTAACATTTTCTTTCTCTTAGTTGAAGTTCTCATATGTTCACATATTTCTCTCCGGAGTCCAGTAAGCATCTTTATGACCATTAATTTGAACTCTTTATCAGGTAAATTATTTCCTTCCATTTCATTAAGGTTGCTTTTTTTCCCCTGAGGTTTCATCTTGTTTTTTCATTTAGAATATATTCCTCTGTTTCCTCATTTTGCCTCACTCTTTGTATTACACATAACAGCTACTGCTCTCAGTCCTGTAGGAGTGGACCTATCTAGAGGAATATTATCATTTAATCTTGCCCTAGCTATGGATTTGTCTTTTAAACCTTGTGATTCTCCAAATAATCTGATTCATTCTTGATAGGTCTCAATTGTTGAGGGTGTGCCAGGACCTATCAATATTCCAAAAGAAGGGATCTCACTCAGCACCTAGTTTCAGACTTATTGGAAGTCAAATCTTCAGCCAACAGCTTTAAAAAATGTAAATATACAATCTTCTGGGACCAGAGTCCTAACCCCCTGGTGATCTGGAGGTGTCCCGTGGGTAACAGTTGCAAAACTCAGGGTTTCAGACAAGTGTATAAGTCCCTTTTGCAGAAGTAACAGTGGGCAGTAGCAAGGCCAAGGGAGAGCACAAAGAGGGCATCCCCAGCCTATGGTACCTGACAGTATCTCCACAACCTCTCAATGTATGTATGGTAAACCTGAAGCATGCCCCTCAGACTGAAGATCCAGGACAAGTAAATGGTTTTTTTACTGGAAGACTGAGGGTATTTTTCAGTCTGCTATCTGTACAGTGACCTGCCAAGAACTGTTTCTCCAAATGTTTCAGGCTGTGGGGCCAAAAGCATGAGCCCCTCTGACCATCAGAGCCAGGAGAAAAAAAGGGTGTCTTCTGTTTTCACTGCACACACCTGCCAGCTTTGGCAAGGCAGCAGGAAAGTATAGGGATGGATGTGCCCTCTGAGTTGGAAAGGCAGTGAGAGAATGCAGTACTGGGGCACACCAGATGTTCTCAGCAAGTGGGCAGTATAGTATAGAGATGACAGACCCCCAGGGTTAGTAGGAAAGCTGGAGAGTGCTGTGACTGCACATACCTACCAGTATTAGCAAGGTGATGGGACTGTGTAAAACAGTGCCTCTGTTCCCTGAAAGAGACCCAAGTAGCCCCTGGCTCTCCAGAGACACTCTAAGATAAGCAAATTAATCTCCTTCACAGTCTAAATGCTTTCCAAACTGCTGCTTTTGATCAGGGTCCCAGGGTGAGTGAGTGTGTGCATAAGTTCTTTAAGAAGAGAATTTCTACATTCCCTATAGCCCTTTGGGTCTCCTGGATGTAAACCCTGTTGGCTTTCTTTTCTTTTTTTTTTTTTTAAGATTTTATTTATTTATTTGACAGAGAGAAACACAGCTAGAGAGGGAACACAGGCAGAGGGAGTGAGAGAAGCAGACTTCCTGCCAAACAGGGAGCCCAATGTGGGGCTCGATCCCAGGACTTTGGGATCATGACCTGAGCCAAAGGCCAACGCTTAATGACTAAGCCACCCAGACGCCCCTCTGTTGGTTTTCAAAGTCAGACATGTTGCAGGCTCATCTCTCCCGCACAAGTCAGTGCAAGTCCCAAGGGATGTGATATGAGGTGCCTGATGTGGGGTATAAACCCTTTGTTTCTCAGGAATAAGCTCTGTATTTGTGAGATTCCTCCTAATTGTGGGTTGTTGCACGCAGGGGCTTTTGGCAAGACCATGTCTCTGCCTCTGTTGCTCATCTCAATGTGGCTTTTTAATCCTTTGTTGTGGTGCAGATGCTTAGCTAGTTTTCAGGTCTTTTTCAGAGGGAATTGTTCCATAGGTAGCTGTAGATTTGGTGTGTCCATGGGAGGAGGTGGGCTCAGGATCTTCCTATACCACCAGCTTAAACAACCCCAAGTAAGAAGTGTTATGAACATGAATCTTGAAAACTCTGGACTCTTGGAGTGGATTACAAATGAAAAGAATTACCACAGAATGCTAATATAATAATATTTGAAAGGAAAATGTAAGCACTGTCTCTGTGACTAATCACAGAGGGGGTTTTTTCTATTTAAGGTGAAAGCAATAATCTGTATGTGGAAAGAAGATCGGGGGGGGGGTCCTCTTGTTTGGAAAGTTGGGATAAGAAAGTTTGAAAAGATAAGATAAGTGCTCTGCTAATAATTGAAATAAATTTTCCTCCATAAAATAGAGCCTCTGGTTTCAGCAAAAAGTGTTCAGATCAAATGCTGACTATATGTTTACTTATAAGGGATAAATATAAGATAAAAGTATATTTTGTCATAGGGCATAAATTTAACCTATATTATGACATTTGTAACCTCTAATAAACTAAAGTCATCATGCACATACAAACACATACTCAGTGAATTCACTTCAGTTATTCATCTCTGTGCACATTTCCCTGAATATTGATCAGAGACATATAAATCCATTCTCCAAATCAAAAATTAAAAAATTTAGTAAAGTTTGAGTATTTGCTGGAAAACATAGTTGATAACATCATTTATAACATCTAGATAACATCTAAAAAATAAAAACATAGCTTTAAAAAAAAGAAAATATGGTCAGATATTCCGTTTAGTCTGTATTTTACTCTACTTAGATCAGAGAGTCTTAATTGAAGATTTAGGAATTTAGAGTTACGATGGCAGATTAAACATACATGTAAATATGCGACCTCTCAAAACCCTACTAAAACTACCCAAAAAAGAAAACAGGAAAAAAGTTTGCTTTTTCTTTTTTAATAAATAAACCCACAAATACAAAGAAAACTGGAGAGGAAATAACAGCAACAAATTTTGGAAGCTTGAAAATCAATGCTTAAGTGTTAAGCATAGGAGAAACTAAGAAAGCCAAATTCTAACTGGAGGAAAAGTAGAGAAACAACCCTGTTTACACCACAGAAACCACAAAAGGCCCAGGAAATGGCAGCAAAAGTTCCTCTGAAGTTGGGAGGAAACTGGGGTACATTCATAATAAGTGGGTTCGAATTACTTGAGAAACAGATACCTAAATCCTCTCCAATACTCCACATCACTTAGCAAATGTTCCTCCCTTACCTTGGCTGCAGATAAGGGGATTATTCTGTGACTGAACAAAACAGAGAGTCATGGTCTAGGTACTGAGTGGCAAAAACATGAGAATTGAGTGAACATACACCAAAAGCTGGATGCTGACACTACCCACCAGCTATGGTCTGAGTGTTTGTGTTCCCCCAAAACTTATGTTGAGATTCTAACCTCCAATGATGATGACAGTAGGAGGTGAGATCCTTAAGCCCTGAGGGTAAACCTTGATAGATGGGATTAGTGCTCCAGAAACATCACTAAACCGTTCTACACTGTGCAGACACAGACAAAAGGTACTATCTATGAACCAGGAAGAAAGCCATCACCAGAATATAATGATGCTGGCACCCTGATCTTGGACTTCAGCCTTCAGAATTATGAGGAACAAATTTTTCTTATTTATAAGATTCCCAGTATGTAGCATTTTGTTAAAGCCTCTCAAGTAGATTAAGGCACCACTCCTTCTTCTGCAAGGCTTTCATTTTCCTTTTCCACTTTATGCAAGATATTGGAAGGGTGCTCTTTGGGGACTACCTCTAGCTCAAGACAAAAGACCTAATATTGATTCTGATGGCTCATCAGCAAATATCTAATCATCTATAATAAACCTCAAATCTCTACAGGCCCACCTTAGGTTCAGCATATCTAATCAGCATTTTAGACATCTACTCTTAATTCTTAAGCCAGGAATTACCTAACATCTGAGGAAAGCTTTAACATAGAACATGGAGAGAAAAAAAAAAGGCAACGTGAAAAAAACATGCAAGGAGAATATATTGTATCCACAATACAAGAACAAAATAGTATTTTTTAAATAAGAACATACAGAATACACATATTTACATATATAAATACACAAAGAATTCGAAGTAAAAATGTGATAGCAAAAATTTAAAAATTCAATAAAAAGCTTGGAAGATAAAATTGAGGCTATATCCCAGAAAAGCAAAAGAGAAAACAGACACAAGAAATAGAAAACAAGGGGAAAATATTTAAAAATGAGAAGATTAGTTAAGGAGAATCAAAATCCAAATGATAGAAATTCCCAAAAGAAAACACGGAAAAAATGGAGAAATGTAATCACCAAAACATAAACAAAAAATATAAAAATTTCCCAGAGCTGAAGGATAGGCAAAGTAGAGTACCAGGTAAAATAGATACCACACAATTGTGAAACCTCAAAATACTAACAATAAAGATAAGATCATATACATTTCCATAGAGAAAAAAAGAGTTACAATGAATTAGGAATCAAAACAGCCTCAAATATCTCAAAAGCAACACCAGAAGCAAGAAAATGATAGAGTAATACCTTCACAATTCCAAAAGAAAATGATTTCTAAGCTAGGATTCTACATTTAGTCAAATTATCAGTATAACAGGTGGGCAGAACACAGGCATTTTCAGCTATCCGAGGTCTGAAGAGAAATACCTCATGTCCTCTTTCTCAGCAAATTATTGGACAGTGTACTCTACAAAACAGGGCGGGGGTAGGGAAGAGTGGAAGGCACGGAATACAGAAAAAAAAAATCAGGACATTCAAAAGAGAGAATAAAAGGGAATCTGCTGATGGTAGAGAAAGAATATAGGGTCACAACTGTGCACTAGGCATATACAACAAGCCACCCAGATTGGAGCAGTATGACTCAGGAGACAAGCACAGTGAAGGCTGTCATCAGCATGCCTTTGCTACTGACAAAATACTGGAGGATGTGCTCCACCAAATGAAGGAAGTAAACCAAGAGAGATAAGAAAAGAGATCCAAGAAAAAGTGACTCCATTCCAGGAAAAAAACAAATAAAATTAAAATAAGGACAGCGAAGAATGATGATGACCAGGATGAGAACTGGTATACCAAGAAAGAATATGAAGGTTTAAAAAAACAAAAAACAAACAACAAAAAAAAAACCACTGCTTAAAACCCTGACTCTGATATGATTAATCTGATGGAAAATTATAGAACCCCCTCCAAAAAAGGTATTGAAAGATGTACAAGTCTGTCAGTGATTGGTTGCTATGTACCTGCCATTCCATTCACACACATACAACAAAGTACGCAGTTACTTTGCCTCCTCGTCTCCCAGTGATGAACTCACAGGACATTTTACAAAAATGAAAAGCAAGCCCCCAAAATGTAGCAAATAATAAGTGATAATACTAGGGGTGAAGTTCAAAGAGTGCAAATGTCATTATAGAAGAAATATCCGTGAGAATGCGGAAACTGCGGCCATTCAAGAGATTCTACTTACACAGCCAGTGGATCTTAGTGAGTGGGAACTTATATCCGCATAAATGAGGAAAATGGTTGTGATGAGAAGGTGAAGATGTTCCAGAGAAAGGGATGTAGGGGGCACGTGGGTGACTCCGTGGGGTAAAGCCTCTGCTTTCGGCTCAGGTCATGATCTCAGGGTCTTGGGATTGAGGCCCGCGTCTGGCTCTCTGCTCAGCAGGGAGCCTGTTTCCTCCTCTTTATCTGCCTGCCTCTCTGCCTACTTGTAAACTCTCTCTCTGTCAAATAAATAAATAAAATCTTAGACAGAAAGGAAGAAGGAAGGAAGGGAGGGAGGGAGGGAAGGAGGGAGGGAGAGAGAGAGAGAGAGAGAAAGAAAGAAAGAAAGAAAGGAAGGAAGGAAGGAAGGAAGGAAGGAAGGAAGGAAGGAAGGAAGGAAGGAAGGAATGTATGTAGGTAGGAACTTCCACATAATCACGACTTTCAAAGTGCAAAGGATAAAACACTAGAAGTTGATCCAAACTTAGAGAACAGTATGATAGGTCACCAAGGTGTAGAAAAGGTGCTTGCTCCATATGGTAAGATAAAACAAGGAGTAGGCAAGCATATTCCAACATTTATTGTTGATAAGTTTTTTATTAAATAAGAAGAAACTTACTTTAACTCTCAATATTTCTCATGTTTTAAATTACTGTGTGCCAAGGGAAACAAAAGCAAAAATAAATTATTGGGACTACGTCAAAATAAAAAGCTTCTGCACAGTCAAGGAAACAGTCAACCAAAGTAAAAGGCAACCTATGGAATGGGAAAAGATATTTGCAAATGACATAGTCAATAACGAGCTAGTATCCAAAATACATAAAGAACTTCTAAAACTCAACACCCAAAACCCAAGTAATCCAACTAAAAAATGGGCAGAAGGCTTGAACAGACATTTCTCTATGACTTCATTCACTCATGAATGCATGCCCTCACTATGTTCGCAACTCACAACAATTCAGGATCTACTATTGTCAGGCACTGTATTAAAAGTAGGAAAAAGATGACAAAACAGTCTCTGTCCTTAAGGAACTACACTACAGAGAAGTGACAGACCAGTGCTCATAAAGTCCTTAGATTGTATTGCAAGTGACTTTAAGTTCTGACTCTATTTTTAAAAAACACAAAATTGGAAATAGGAGATGATGCATCTTGATTGTGGTGTATGAGGAAAAAAAAAAAGGAAAACTCCAATCAGCAAATCCTTACTCAAGAAGAGACCTGGCACTACATCAAAAGACTGGATAAATGGAAATACTATATACGTGGAAAAAATGTTGATATGTGTATATATCCTTCTTATGACTCTATTTTGAACTGCTTTTTCAATTAACCTTCTCAATCATCATCAGGGCCTGTTCCATGGATAAGACTTCAACTATAGGTTTAATTTCAGAAAGTGGGTTCACTCAATGTGAATTTTGTTATTTTCTTTATGTTGTGAATCTTATTTTCTTTAAAGATTTTTTTTAATTTATTTGACACAGAGAAACACAGCTAGAGAGAGAACACAAGCAGGGGGAATGAGAAAGGGAGAAGCAGGCCTCCTGCTGAGCAGGGAGCCTGACGTGGGGCTCGATCCGGGGACTCTGGGATCACGACTCCAGCCAAGGCAGATGCCCAGTGACTGAGCTACCAGGTGCCCCAACCCTCTTGTTATTTTCTTAATACCTTGAGTTGGTATCACTTCTATGATACTCATCTGTAGTAGGCAGACTTAATGCTTTAGATTCTGGTCTCTCAACTGTGGGCAGCTGGGAAATTGAATGGGTTGAGGTGGGGAGAAGAACAGGCTGAAGTACTAAGAGGCTACCTGGGGGGTGGACACAAGAGTGTGACAGGAAAGATGTTATTTAGGCCAACAGTTCTCAAACTGCCGTCAAGAGACCCCTAGGGAAATTTTTCAGGGAATCCACAGGTCAAAATTATTTTCATAATATTACTGAGACATCATTTGCCTTTTTTCACACTCATTCTCTCAGGAGCATACAGTGAAGTTTTCCAGAAGCTATGTAATGTGTGATATGACAACAGATTGAATGCAGAAGCAGATAGGAGAGTCCAGCTGTCTTCTGTTAAGCCAGACATTTTAAAGAGATTCACAAAATGTAAAACAATGCCACTCTTCTCATTAAATGTTTCTGTGTTGAATACTTTTTCATTAAAAAAAGTATTGTTCATATTAACATGCAATGAATTTATTATTGTTTTTAACAAAGTAAGTATTTTTATAATTTTACAGGCTTAATATCAAAGATGGTTAATATCAACAGATACATAAACAAAAGCTCTGTGGGGTCCATAATAACGCAAGAATATGAAAGGGTCCTATGACCAAAACGTTTGAGATCCACTGATTTAAACTACATGCTAAAAAAATCAAAACTGCCAACTAAAGAGTCTGAATTGTAGGCTTAATGAGGCTATTTTCTTTTGCTTTCTATTGCTACTTCACCTACAGTTTTCCTTCCCTCCTTCAGTTCCATATAATATTGGGTGGGTGGTAGTCCCAAGATAAATTTCCTCTGATTGAATTTTAAAGTATTAGGCATGCATCTCTGTTCCTCCTGTAGGGAAGAAGTTTCCAGAACTCAATAGAATTTACTGTTGGGAAGACATGCTCCTTCCCACAAAACCAAATACTCTTTTCCTTCCCCAAAGCTGGTAAGGTCAACCACATACCATAGCTTAAAAAGGACCAAGACTTACAGGAGACAAGACAATACAAAATGTGGGAAGAATGTTTAGGTTGGTGTGTCAGTGTACCCAAGCTGCCATAATGCAAGAAATTCCCTTGTCAGCAATTTATTTGCCCACGTCACTTCCCAAACCAACAGCACAGTCCAGGACATGCTCAAGAGAGTATCCAAATCAAAAGAAAGCATAAAGCTATCTGCACATTAACAGAGAAGAGCATAAGGGGTTTTAGAGAATTTATTTTAATACAACTGCTACATGGGATCACTTGGTCTCTTGAAAGGATGTCAGTTTTTAAAAGGAAACCAACTGAACCATTCAAATTCTGCTTCACAAGTGAACCTTAACTCGTCTGCAATGACTACATCACTAATTTTTTTAGCCAGCATATTCTACTCTTTCTATCTTGTTAGAAAATACAGTTGATATAAAAAAATTCTACCCTTAACTGGGTGCAGGTAGACAGTGGGCCAAAGAAAATATTCAGCTTGTATGTATCAGTATGGCTATTCCAGTTGTTAAAATACTGAAACACTTACGTAATAATGATAAATGAACTGTGTGTAAACACATATGGTACACATAAATACTTCCTAGTAATGATGATTACACAAGAATCATTTATTTGTCTTCGTGTAAAAAGCACTACCTTTTTACAAATTTTAATGCCCAAAGACAGTCCAAATGCATATGAACACTTTAGATATAATAGTCTCTAGCATAAATGTGTATAGAACTCAAGATCACTGTACTTTTATACTTTATTGATGCAGATGTATGGGGGGGGAGTCCTCTTGGAGATGCACAGTGCCAAAAAACAAAAACTCCAAAATCTCCATTGGATTAGAATAAAAAATTTTTAAAAGTCTCTGACTTAATTCATTTCTCTTTAGGGACCTGACTTTTGATACAAAGAGTAGGCTGAAATTAAAGCCAGAATGAGCAGAACCTCCTCTGGAGTCTACCTGCTTTCAGTCATGCCAAAATTTCTTTTGTCACAACTCTTAAGAAGAGCTCATACACAAAAACTACATGCTTGTTCAAGCAAAAGAAAATGCAAAAATTAAGAGGTCTGACCTCTTATATGTAGCATATAATAATACCAGTGAAATTCTGCTTCAAAACATACTTAAAATTTTCCCATTCGTTCAAATAAAAATACCATATTTTTTCAGTGCTTAACATTATTATAAACATACTAAGATCAAAATAGGGCTTATAAGACCTCAAACTCTTCCCACCACCCTCCACATCACAAGCTCTCTGAGCTCATCCCCCCTACTACCTGCCCTTCACCCCCCCAGAAGTAGCATCCAACCTGCCTCAGGGTTTTGGCCCTTCCCTCAGCCTCTACCTAGAACACTCCCTCCCTAGATGACCACAAGGTTCACTCCTCTTCACTCAAGTCTCCACTCAAATGTCACATCTTTAGAGATGTCCAACCCTCTCAGTCGGTTTAATCTATGACTCTTGGATTCAGCTTAGGTCATGATCTCAGGGCTGTGAGATCCAGGCCCCTGTCCAGCCCTGCACTCAAGGTGGAATCGGCTTGAAGATTCTTTCCCTCCCCCACTGCCCCTCCCCACATGTACACTTGTACTTTCTCTCTTTCTCAAGTAAATAAATAAAATCTTTAAAAAGAAAGTCCAACCCTGTCCACATTGTATATGGTAGCTCTCCCACCCCTCCCCGCATTTACTATCCCCACAACCCAGATTTTGTTTTTGCCATCCCACTATCACCAACAATGATACTCAAATTATTTAGGAGCCACTACAGCAAAGGCACTGATCAATGGAAGAGATGCTTATCGACAACTTGATCAGTTTCTAAGCTCATTATCATCCATGCTATTACTCGGACATGCCTCTTATATTTGTTTACTCTCTGTCTTCGTCACTAGAACGTAAATTCTATGAAGGAGGGAACTTTCTAATATCCACTCCTCTATTCCTACCACATGGAACAAGACTTCTTGTCATATAGTAGAGATGTATTATTATTTGGTTTCTTTATTGAAGTAAAATTAACATATACTATGTTAGTTTCAGGTGTACAACATACTGATTTGATATTTGTATGTATTGTAAAATAATCACCACAATAAATCTAATTAACATCTGTCACCATACATAGTTATAAAAGTTTTTGTTCTTATGATGAAATTTTAAACTCTATTCCCTTAACAACTTTCAAATATGCAACACAGTATTATTAAGTTTGCCAAAAATTATGTTAACATAAGTAACTTGAGTACTTTCTGTGTGTCTATGTGTTAATATATTCTAACCATTTATCAGAAATTCAAAGAATTTCTTAAATTAAATGTGGCATTGAATTGTTCAAAGACTATATAAATGTATACACGTAACTATAGCATTAGATAAAATGAAGCAGTTAGGAATAACATTTTACTAACCATAATTTAATATCTTTGATGATTCAAAGGTTAGCTTCAGGCCTTCCCATTAAAAAAGAGCCCCAAAGATTCCATCCAGTTCTTACTGATTCCACTGTTGAGAGTCTAGGGGCAAATCTCTTTAAGAAAATAAATACGCTTTACTGAAATAAAAAATTTTGAAAGCCTAATTTAAAATTATATGCAGGGATATTTGTAAAAGCTTAACTTCTCTTTCCTTTCAGCAATGCGAAACAAAATTTTGAATGTCAGAAGTGGTAGAAATGAATCTAGGCTGTACCATGGTGCCTATTTTAGGCATAGGAAAGTATTAGTATTGATAAAGGACTGACAAATAAGAAGGTAACCATAGCAGCAGAATAGCAAAAGAAACAGTAGTAACTAAAGTGGTCAAATGTACCATTTCAGCACCCATAAGCTGCAAGGCACTGTGCACAGTATAATGCATACATTATTTCTAATGCCCAGAACCACCTCAAAATCACCCCAGTTACACAAATGGAAAAAAGGAGGGGGGGGGGACTTAGAAAGATCAAGCAACTCTCCTTGGTGACTTGAAAGTAAGGTAGTACTGACCGTCACAGACTCTCCTGAAGAAAAGGAGAGAAGAAAATATCTCCATTGATTGATGAAGAAGCTGAGAAGTGAAGGCTTTTCAAGACTGAAAATCAGGTTTCCTGACTTCCACTCACAGGAGGCTTTAGCCATCAAGACAAAACTACCCCATGCCTTCTTGGTTTTGTCAAGACATTGCCTTGTAATTAAAATTATAAAATTAAAGCCCCACTCAATCCAAATCTTAGGAATTAAGAAGACCTTTTTAGTAGCTGTCTATTCTCAACCATACTACCACAGTTTGGGATGTTTATGCCTTTCCATCTCTGACTCCATCTCCAATGGTGACTTATATGTATTCCCACCTAATGGATATTGCCAAGATTTTTAATATAATTTTTAGAATATGATTGTGCGGATTGCTTGCTTACTTTTTTCTTATTTCTTATTACTCACTATATGAACTTCCAATCAAGACTATTGTGCTAGAAAAAACAAACAAACAAACAAACAAACAAAAAAGACTATTGTGCTAGAAAAGAAAAATGAAGATTAAAATGGCATTGCCAGGAGACAGATTGGAGGAAGGCAGAACAGGATTACTATTGCTGGAAGATGGTGATTAGGAGCTGAGGAAGAGGGAAAACCCAGCAGCTCTCCCGCAGCTGGCGACATTTCCAGTCCCTGAACACCCGCCACACCACAAAAGGCTACAAGAGGCAGCGAAGGAACAAAACAAAACAAAACAAAACAAACACGTTTAACAACACATGGGACTGATTCTGCTCATTGTGTTCCTTTGTTCCCAGTACCTGACATTACTTGGAAAGAGTCAAATTTCAGTATTGCTGGGTTTCCTGACCACATTGTTTTCCCATTAGGCTTATTACTAAAACAGCTTTTCACAACATCAGTTAACACTTTGAAACTCTGTTCCTATAACCATCTTATGGGGATTACGTCCTTCCCTGTTTTGTTTCTTGAACACAGGAAAAACAGTACAAATTTTAATCATGTTCTCAGTGAGAGAGGCACCAATGACTCAAAGAGTTAAGAAGAAAAGAAAAACCTCAGTGTTGAAACACAGAATCCTGACTGTGTCACTAACAGTACTGCCCATATATGTGCTCCAACATTCTTCTTGAAGCTTTGAAGAAATGAGTGGTTGCCAAAAGCTTAATTGTCAATTTTTATCCATGGGACAATGAAAATCTATCTAAAATACATTTTTAAAATATTAAGTGATAAACATTTGCTAATAATAGCTCGAACTTACTTTTTTATTTAAAGTTTTTATTTGGTTTAGTAACTTGTTGAGATAACTACTTTAATGACAGGTCTGGAGGGGGGAAAAAGGCTTAGAACATCAACACAAATTAAATTCATTAGAAGTAGAAGAGCTATTCCAAACAGCATATTTTCCCCTATTATATTGATTCCGAATGGCTTGCCGAGTACAATATGTCAGTACTAGTTCTGGTTACCATATTTAATCGTGATTTCAGAGATATGTCAAAACATCAAAGGGATATCAACGCAAGTAATATGCTGGAAGAAAAGAACTGGTGCCAAATAGTTTAAAGCCCTAATTTGTATTGTGTCTTATTTAATTACTGTTATCTTTGAAAAGTAATATAATTTCAGCTTTATGCATTTAATTTGGGACCCAGATATTTGCAGACATGGGCAGTAGCAGATTCTACAGAAAAGTATTTATGTAGTACCTCAAAGGAAATTTTGATTTTTTCCCCCCAAAAGAGCCTGGACTGATCACCAGATGTGGACACCATATGGCACGTGAACGTGAGAGCCCTGGAACAATAAGGATGCAGCTAATAAGCTCAACAGGCAGGAGCAACCATTCTGAGATCATGGGCAAATGTTTGGCTCTATTCACTTTTTGTATAAGGATCCGTATAAATCACTTTGCTTTAAACCTAGAGCTAGAGCATGGCCAGTCATTTAAAAGGAAATTTATCCATGTGTAGTTCCTCACTTGGTCTGAATTTGGTTCTTTTCACATACAATTCATGTTGAAATTAAAAGAAAGGAAACTGAGTCAGGAGCAGACAGCATGACTGCTTTAGTGGACAGATAAATTTTATTTGCTGGTACTCTTTTTTTTAAGATTTTATTTATTTATTTATTTGACAGAGAGAAACACAGCCAGAGAAGGAACACAAGCAGGGAGAGTGAGAGAGGGAGAAGCAGGCTTCCTGCAGGAAGCCCGATGTGGGACTCGATCCCGGGTCTCCGGGATCATGACCTGAGCTGAAGGCAGTTGCTTAACCAACTGAGCCACCCAGGCGCTCCTATTTGCTAGTACTCTTCAAGGAATTGTTACAGCTCATCAGTCACTCAGATCTGTATATTGTTTCTTGTGTAACTCCTGAATTCAATCCTTGCTCCCCAAGCTTTTTCCACAAAGGTTTATCTCCTATGTGAACCCTGCCATGCATTATCAGAACTCCCTGTCTTTGAATAGGCAGCTCCCACTACTTTCAGAGCCTTTCCTGCCCTTTCCTACTTGGTAAACTCTATTTCACTTCCAAAATATAGTTTAATTGCTATAATTAAATAGCTGCTCATGAAATCTTGTTTGGCTTACCCAGGCAAAACTGTGCCTCTTTAATGCCTTTTTCAACAAGCCGCTGCAAATAAACCTCCCAATATATTTCTATTCTAATGAGAAATGAATAAAGATAACACTGATGGCAGGGGGACATAAACACGGCTCTATGTATGCCAGACACCATGTTAAGTACTTGATGCAAACTATCTAATTCAAGGTTTATATATAATGAGCTCTTATACATGTACAAAGAATAATACATTTGCATTATAGACTTTGCAGAAACACATAAAAAATAAAAATAAAAACCAACTGAGGTAGACAGTTGGTTACAAATTATTTGCTTCTCCTGCCCTTGAGAAGTGAGTCTAATTTCTTCCCCTTGTTTCCCAGCTTGTCAGTAGAAGTGATGCTCCAGGAGTTCTGAGGCTAGATTTTAAGAATGAGAAGTCTTGCCAGCTTCTACCAGTTTCTCTGGAGCACTTTATCTGGGATATCTGAGCCTCCACCTCTGAGACTGCCATGCTGGAGAGGCCATGGGTAGACACTGTAACTGAGCCCATTGTTCCAGCTAGACCTAAAGGGCCCAGACACATGACTGATTCCATCTTGGGTCCTTTAGAGCAGCCCCTATACCCGCGGAATGCTACCAAGTCACCTCCCCACCTCCCATGTAAAGCTGAAGAACTGCCCAGCTGAGCTCTGCTTGAATTACTGCCACACAAAATTATAACCTAGCCACTAAACTTTCTGGTAATTTTCTGTGTGGCAATAGATAACTGGAAAACCCACTCTTCAGAGAAAAAAATAATAAACATTTTCATATCTTTTCCCACTGTTGTTTTCTAATTTTGTCTAAGTACCTAAAGTCCCTTTACTCTGCAACTTCTTTCTTGTTATTTAACAGATCTGAGTTCACATTATAAATGCAGTTTTGTTTTTTATATCCGCGTAAATAAACTTTTTCTACTACCATTATAAGATTAACATTTCCTGACCTCATTAAAAATGCTCATTACCAGGAAAAGTATAAACCTTTTCAAGGGTCCCATTATTTGTTGCCAAAGTGCCATGACAAAATTCATTCTCCCAAGAGTGGTATTTCTTGATGACCATGCCATTAAGCTATGTCCAACACTAAATTATCATTTGTCAAGCCTTGCTAATTTGAAGTAGTAAATTGCTTCTCAGTGTAGTTTGATTTTACATTTTTTTATTACTAGGAAAATTAAACACTTTTTTTTTTCATATCCTATTAGCTACTGTTATTTCTTCATCTAGAAAATGTCTGGTCACATTTTCTTTTAACCATTTCTGTTGAACAATTTTGTTTTTCTTATTAACATGACTGGATTCTTCACATGTCATGTATATCAATCTTTGTCTTTTATATCTTTTGTATCTTTTGTCTTTTATATCGTTTGTCTATTATAGGGATTTTTCTTTATTTATATGCTATGTAAAAATTTTAAAAGAAATAATAATGGCTTTTGTGTTTTCTATGTGATTGGGAAAGGTCAGGTCCTTTACATAAGTTTTTGTATTCCAAAGGCTTAATAAGTTTTCTATCATCATTAAGCCCTCTAATTTACAGATGAAGAAACTAAGGCTTAATGAGTAAATAAGTTCTCACAAGATCATTCAGTAAGTGTTGAGGGGCAAAATTCATATTCAGAACCATGTGATCTTAAAGTCATTTCTTTTAACTTCTAAGCCCTACTGTTACCATCACTGGTGATTTTCCCCCTTTGTGATTAATTCCATGGCTTTTATGTCTGGAATGTTTTTCCCTATTTTAGGATAAATCATACGCTTGCCAATATTTTATAGTAGATGTCTTCTGGATTTAATACACTAATAACTCCCCATTTATCTCTGATTTTATTAAATATACACGAAATTTAATAAATTACTAAAATATTCTTGTATCTGTCTCTGAACTATTTTGTAGCAGTAATTTTAGCAGTGATATTATTAATACTAATTATTTTTGATGAGAAGGATGGTGGTTATTACTGAATTAAAAGGATAAGTAGAAAAACCATTTAAAAATCTTAGAAAATATTCATAAGCATTACTGATATATACTTGATATATGTTGATATATAATACTGATAAATATCACAACATGGGTTAATTGGACAAGGTTTTCACTCAACATTATTGTTTTTGGAGTTTCACTGGATATATTTTAGAATAACTTCATCAATTCTAAAAATGATTTTTTTAGTATCTAGAATTCTGATTGCATTGCCTTAAACTTATAAGTTGAGAGGAAATTTTTTATTTAACAACTGCTACATGTCAGGTGGAAAACAATAATAAACAAGACATATGGGATCCTTACATTCAGAGAGCTGAGGAGATACAACTAAATCAGGCAATAAAAACAAAGGGTAACCTAATCAGAGCAAGATAATGGGAAGCATCCAGGAAAAGCAGCTAATTTGGACAGGCAAATGAAGGAAAGCATTCTGGATAGGTAAAGAAAATAATCCAATTAAAGAAAACAACATGTACAAACACAAATGACAAGGAAATAATCAGATTTCCAAATTAAGGTCACTGTGGCTAAATACCTCAGTAAAACAGTCACCTCTACCACCAGAAGCCAACCAACCTATAAAAACCACTCTATCACTAACTAAATTCTTTTTAACACTCTGTGGAATTTTTACATGATTCCATCTTGCTGTGGGTTATTTACCCCTAAATCACTCTAATGAAAAGTCAGAAGCCCTGACAGAGGTACATTTCAGAGACCTCCTACCTGTTAAGGAGGTGTGCCTGGGTGGCTCAGTCAGTTAAGCATCTGCCTTTGGCTCAGGTCATGATCCCAGAGTTTCAGGATGGAGTCCCACATTGGGCTCTCTGCTCAGTAGAGAATCTGCTTTTCCCTTTGACCCTTCCCCGTCTTGTGCTTTCTCTCCCTCACTCTCTCACTCTCAAATAAATAAAGAAAATCTTAATTAAAAAAAAGAAAGGATGTTTTGAATCTCCTTGTGTTTCTTCATCATTTTGTCTTCCTAAGGAAGATGATGGAGCATTTGGCTGCCGGAATGAAGCCATCAGTGGCTGGTATGGGTGACCCCTGTGACTGGTTCTGGCCTTTTTGTTGAACATCCCCTGTCGTTCAGTAATAAAGATCCTTCTTATCACCACTCAATAATTTTGTAAAAAGAACGCCAATTGTCATTTCAGCTATGGAAAGATGACAAAATTAACAAAAGTTTGGCAAAGAAAGTGATCCAATCAAAGAACTCTGTATCTGAGGAACACCAATATACATTTTTAAATAAAGAGGTTAAAAAAAGTAAATAGTCGACTGTCTGGATTATATTTCCCCTCAAAGCAAACAGTAAAATTCATTTGTGTGTCCAGTGTTCATTAAGAAATGTAGGTCTACAATAGACCCATATAAGCTGTTGATAGAGAATTTTTGCCATAGAGAGAATTCTTAACAAAGAGGACTGCAAAAGCACTTCCCAACAATGAAAATCTATGGTTGGTATGTATGAACGTGGCTGAGATTTCTGAAGACAACGCACATAACAATACAAAGCCCTTGTAAGTACTCAAAATCTATGTTTGTTGTTTGGGTCAAACCTTACTCCACTAGAACATTCCGCCTTTAGAACTTACACTGCGGAGCCTAAATCCTGTATTCCTAGGTGCATTACTGGCTGAAAGTGCAAATAATATTAATTAGCTGTACTGAAGGAGCTTGTTCCCTGGAAAACATTCACAGGTATATTATTTATTCACAAAGAAAAAGAGTCATCTTTGCAAAAAAATAAAAACTCACAACCCTGACTTTATATTTCCTGATAAACTGATGTAGAGATGATTTTCTTAAAATATTTTTAATAATAATTTATTTTATTTTTTCAGTGTTCCAAGATTCATTGTTTATGCCCCACACCCAGTGCTCCATAAAATTCGTGCCCTCAATACCCACCACCACAGACAGAGCTCCTTCTCCTCTACTAAATATGTAGCATGATGATGACTTATTTAACTTATATTTCAAATAAGCCTTTTAAGACAGTGTGTAATTACTGAGTATACAGACTCTGGGGTTAGGCAGAGTCAGGATGGAAGCCAGGCTCTACCACTCATATGTAACCTTAGGCTGATCCTTAACTCCACCAAGCTTCTGTTTCCTCATTTGGAAAGCAGTTCCCAGAATTGTAAGGTTTGAAGAAGACAATGCACATAAAGCATGTAAGCTACGTAAGTTACGTAAAGTTACTACGTAGCTCTGGTCCTAGCAAGAACTCTGCAATGGTGAATGAGCTGGCAGTGAGGAGCAGCTGTCTTGTAACTGCAGTCCTATCATCTCGTACAAACTTCACAACGGTTTCGCAAAGTCAAAGATAAAAGTGGAAGTGGTCTGGCAAAAGAAAGATGACAAAAGTTTTTGGCGAGATTCATAGATTTGACGAGATGAAACCCATGTTACAGACATGATCAGTTGCACCCTCTTCTACGATCATTTGCAACCAAGAGAAGTCTGAGGTCAAATTCGTGTTCTTAAAGCAGGTTTACCTATGACCCATGGTTGTCTCACAGGGGTATAAAAATACATATATATTCCTCCTGATCATAAATAGTCACTTAAACTCTTAAACTTTTCATATTTTTATGCTTTTGCCATAAAATAATTTCCTTATATGGGTGTGGTGTACATCAAGTTGAGATAAGTCAGATGAAAATACCTCACTAACCATAAGGTACTACATATTCACCGAACGAATACGCACTGTGTTTCTATGTCAGGAATATTCCAAGTGAAGAGAAAGCACAGATAAAGAAATGATAAGATGCTGCTCTGTCAGATGGAAGCAGCTGTGGCAGAGGGAGATGAACACAAAGAACCGTAAGCCATCCTACCACCGACGTGTGTTATCAAGATGCATGTGTGCAGGGCTATGAGACACTAAAAAAGAAACCATTCCTGTATTAAGACATACATCTTCTATCAGCTGGAAAGCCCTTTTTAACAATTATTTGGCTATTTCACACCCAACAGGTATTCAAAATCTGTGTTAACTACAGTCATTATTTAACTATCTAGAGCTTCTCTACTCACTATGTAAGGTCAACTCCACAATAGCAGAGACCTTGTTTTTCTCATTTACTCATGCAGCCTCAGTGCCAAAGAATGATGTGTGGTGTCTAGTAAATGCTCAATAAATGCCCGTTGGCTAGAAGGATGGCTTTTTATGTTGTGACTACAAAAGAAGTTATCCCCATTAGAGATTGTTTCACAAGCACTCCCACAAAAACGATATATTTGCTTCTAAACTTTGATCTGTATATTCCTTTTTTAAAAATTCTATTCTTTTGTCACGCTCAGAAGGAACACACTGAATTAGTCTACTTCCTAATCAGTATACTAATTATTTCTAAGAAGAATTTAAATCCGGTGGGTGCCACTAGGAATGATTCTGATCAGTAAAAAGTGTTCATGACATATGTCCTGGTTAGTGTATTTATCATATTTAAATGTGCAGCTTTCCTCTAAAGAGTTATATTTATGGGATTGCTGTTAACATACCTTTTTCTCATTTAGACTATGATCTTTTAAAAAAATCTCTATAGGAGAAAACAAATCCATCAAATAAAAGTTACCTAAAAAAAAGTATTATACATTATACTATTCTTAGTTTTTTTATACATGTATATATGTCATATATATATATTTATATATATATATATATATATATATATAAAACATAGGCATGTATTTTCCTTCTGCTACCAAAATACCTTAATATACTCTACATGTATAAGTTTTGTAATATTTTTATATTTTGGTTTTTTTAACCAAAACTTATAGTGAAAGAATACAAAAATTTCTATATTTCTCAGTAGAGTTAATAACCAAGAATGCCAAACCCAAATTTTTCCAATTTTATCTCCTCATTTTTTTCTATTTAAAAATTATAAATCCAAAATGGTGCAAGAAAAACAAACTTTCAACACTAGTAATATATCAAACAAACAAAACAGCAACACTAAACAAAACAAAACCATCACTGAAAAAAAGACTATACCAACTTTACATGGACTAAGTAAAAAGGAATCTTCTGTACTTTTGTCAAACCACAACAAAGATTTAAAAAAATAAAAAATAAAAAAATAAAAAAACAAAATTACATGAGTGGATAAAAATAGAAACAGCTCCATGTGGCAGGGTGGTAATTTATCAATTTTTAACAAATATTTCCCTTGAAATAGACTTTTCCGTAATTCTGTTTTGCTCATTTGTTCCTTTTAAAGAGCTCAAAATCAAAGTATTGTAAAAAAATAAGAAGAGTGTTTCTGCATGCGGTCAGAAAATATTCCTATCGAAAACATGGGGTATGGCCAGTGAATAACTGGCCAATGCGGATTTTATTTTCTGCACAGACACAAAATGACATAAATTAGGAGAAATACTCCCATAATATTTGTAAAATGACACTGCAACATTATTCTGCAAGTTATAAGCTAGCACTGCCCCTACTGGAAAACACTGAGGAAAGAGTGCTGAAGAGAACCACATATAGTGCTCCTCCTAAAGAATGTGTGACTACAGGATATTTAGATCGCACGACTTCCTTATTCAACATTCATCACTTCCATTGCCAACACATCCTGGAGAAAAAGAAACAGACTGATCAGCTCCCATTCAGCACTACCCCACCCTGCTTTGCGTCCCTTAATTCAGAAGTAAGGAATGGGAGGTACAGAGGGGGACACCAAGGCACTGGTATGCAAGGTACTTAGGTTGGCCAAATCCTCACAATGTCCCTCACTCAAAAAAACCTGAGATCCTAATCAAACATCTCCCTTACTTTTGAGGATTAGCAGCTTCTAGCCAAAAACCCAGATAAAATAAAATAAAACAAAATTGAGAGAGAAAGAGAGAAAGAGAGAGAGCGAGAGAGAGAGCTGAGATATAAATCCACACCCAGACCCAACCCTACCATGTAGTATCAGGTACCCACTAATGTCAAGCTAACCTCTAGCACTGTCAGAATCCTTAAGTCAGAGGTAAAGTGGTAAGTGAGGTCCTGTAAATATTCAGCCGACCTCCTAGGCACAGGCCTCCTACAGAAAGACCTGCCCTTAAGTTATACCTAAGATTTCCTGTGAATGAGCATAAACAAGACTTGGTTTCTCTAAGTTTGAATAACATTAAAAAAAAAAAAAAAGAAATCAAACAGTGTTACTTCCTTCCATTCTTGGGAGTCCAGATGTTTAAAAAAGAAAAAAAAAATCCCAGCAACCACTGGGATACTACAGCATAGTACAAACAGAGAGAGGGAGTGGCTCGGGACCAAAGATTCAGTCAGTGCAGGGAAGCACAGATCATTATTATTTCTCTTTTGGTCTGGCAAACCAGAATGGTTGTAGCTCTTGTTTTTCACCAAAGACCCACCCAGATGTGCCTTTAGCCACTGGCATAAATTCTATATTTGAAACGTTTTTGGTAGACCCACAAAATACTACGAACCAAAATTGTTAGCCTGAAGCTTACTTTGCCTGATTACTAGCTCTGGCTTCCAGCTGGAATAACATATGATATCATTGCTTCTAAAGCAAGCCCAGTTTAAAAGCGATCGTTTACTTAGCCTATATATTCGACTCTCACTTTCTAATCAGATGGTTGGCACAAATTCACCTAACTCCAAAACCTGGCAATGTGCCCTCCCTAAAGCAAACACACACACACACACACACACACACACACACACACACACACACACACACAAAAACAAAAACAAGAGATTCATGGGTGGCTTTTTTTTTTTCTGTTTTCCATTTGTCTCTCTCTTTTATTATTCAAAAATACAATACTTCAATGTGACAGAGGAGAAGAATGACATCAAAATAAAATATTCTGCAAGAGAAAAGTGAAATGAAGACAATGTATCCTTACGGAGAAAATGTACAAGTCTCATAAGGTTTCAACAAAAGGGGATAAAATTCAAGATGAAAATCTAACCTGGTTGCCAAACTTATATGAAGGAAAAATAAATTAGTGGACAAGGAAGCATTTTAATGATCTCAGTACTCACAGATGAAGTTATCAAATAAATGCATATAAACTGAACATTTAACTAATGGGCTATGTATGTCCTACTTTGTTTTGAAAACTTTTGTTCTGAGTGCCTATGAACAAGAGTAAGTGGAATATGAGACAGAAGTGGCCAATACTCATTTTGCCATTTTTCCCCAGGACAAATATTCCATCTCTACATAGTACTGAAGGGCATGGCTTCAACCAGACACATCCAGGTCTTACCCTGGCTCCAGTACCTATAAGCAGTAAGACCACAGGCAAATTCATAACTTGTCCAACCTCTGCTACATGGGGCTCAAATTTGAATCAGCAGTTCCGAAAGTTTATTTGGTTGATGGTTGATGAGAATCTAGGACTTACTTTTTTCACAGAGGCAACAATGTAAATGCAGTACTCAGGGACTCAGACCAGCCCAGAAAATCCTGTCTGGTTCCAGATTCCTGAAAATGGCACAAATGTACTAACGTACTTAGAGCTAATACACAGTACAAAATAAACTATACACATATCCAAGAAACCATAAATGGTCCAGTTGTGTCCAGCAGACAGTGTGTGCTCAGTGATTGCTATCACATGTAATGAACAGAATATTTTCTTTTGAAAAGGGTTTTTCAGCTGATTTTCCCTCTACCACTCAGAAGGGACACCTCTTTTGGCAGAGAACTAGAAAGCACGGTCTTCCCTGAGAGAAGACCGAAAGTGATGAAGAGATGATTTCTATTTCTGAGAACCAGAAAAGCTTATTCTAGTTACAGTGTCTCAGCAGGTGTTCTGAATTGTTGGGGGAAAGAGGAGTAGAAGTCTTGACAATTAATGTAAGAGTCTAATCATATGAGTCCCTGAGGAACCAACATGTTGGTCTATTCCAATCTCTTTAATTCCCAATGTCTTTCATCTGGGACTTTTTCAGCAAATTTGTTCGGAAATTTTCAAAACTCTAGCAATTTATGGTTATGTTAAAATGAGCTAAATCTTACAAAGTATTTCCAAATACTCCAGAATCTGGTGATATTTAAGAGGACGGGAATCGAGACAATTCATTATTTAGAACTACATTCTCATGAGGTCATAAAATGACCAGAATTACAAGGCTCACAGAACAAACTGCTGTGAGGAAAATGGCAGCTAAAGATGTCCATGTTAATCAGAATGTAGTTTGGCGAAGGTCACAGAGACCCAAAAGTATAGTGGCTTAGGCAGACAGCAATGTTATTTTTTAGTTATGTGGAGTCCATGTAGGTGATCCAGGGCTGGTACGGTATTTACAGCATCTTCAGCAAACCAACCATAGTCCTTCCATCATTCATCCAAGCATCTCCAACACACAGCTTCCTCTCCTGGTCTAAGACAGCCACCCCTGCTCCTGCCATTCTGGCTGCATCTCAGCACGCAGGAGAAAAGGAGAAAAGGTGTGTAGCTCCCCTTTCCATGCACAGCCTGATGGTGGCCCACATCACTTGTGTCTCACTCACTAGATCCTAGTTGCAAAGGTGAATAATAGTTAAAAAATATTTATTATTTTAGGTGGCCATCTGCTCCATAAGAAGTCGGGACAGGTATTAACATAAAGGAGCCTCTGTCCTATGTTCATATAAGGCATCATTTTTGACTCTAGTAAAGCTCTTAAGTCTTTTTTCATATGCAGATGCTGATCTGTGGCAAGTAAACTCCATATTTATAGCAAACTTCTCAAAATCCCACAGGGAGGCAGTTAAGCCTGCTGTGGCAAGCATGGCTATGAGGGTATATTCTAGAACATAGGCGCAAGCAAGGTCAACAGAGATAAGATCATTTATCTAACAGTCCAACGAGGGCGACATTGAATGTGTAAACAAAAAATGGCAGCAAAGAAGAAGCAAAATTAAAACAAAGTAACACACAAAGCTACTCAGGGAAGGCTTGCTTCCCTGAGGAGATGGCATTTAAATTTTAATCTGGGTCAGCCATGGCAAAAGCTGGGAAGAAACCACTTTAATATTTTAAAGCCTGAAGGTTCCCCATTTATCAGAATCAAAGTTGCTTCAGCTCTAGTTTTCTTTATTTAAACCTATATTGCATGAAGAGGAAGAGTGTGTGTGTGTGTGTGTACGTGTGCACGTGTATGCATGTGCAAGCAAACGTGCCTGGGGAGAGATGGAGGACTCAATACTGAAGTTAACACTTAAGATCTAGGAAAAGGGTGGAGCACTCCAAAACCATGAGGAAGAGGCCTCGGAGCACCCTATAGAGAAAGGAGAATAAATAAAGCAAATGGTTATTAGGAAAGTTGAGAGACGATACAATCTTTGTATTTGGAAGTTGTTTTTTTTCACTTGTCCTAAATAGTGCTTCTTAGTCTTTATATTTCTAAAATAAAGTTAACTAATTTCAGGTCTGTTGTTGTAACTAAATTTTAGTTCAAAATGAATGATCAGCAGTTGTGAATAAAATGTCGCACGTGTTTTTAATCAAAATGAGTTACATAAAAAACAGGTAAAAAATAAGCAATTCAATAATTAAATTTTGTACATTAGTATTGCTTTAAGACACTAATCATGGGTTTATTTTAATTAAGATAATCTGTCACGAATTTTAATAATTTAAAGGCACTGTTTTATATTTAAAATAGTACACAAGTTATATTTCACTAAAGAGATCCACGCTAAGTCAACACATTATTGAGCTATCAAGAATCCACTGAGAAAAATCTCAGCCTAAGACCTGATAATGCCATCCCTGGAGGTCATCCCCCAAAGCATCTATCCCTGGTCCTCAAGCATATTGGGTGAAAGTTCAGTGTCACTGAAATAATTTTGATGTATTCACAGCACAGTTCACTAGGCACAGACTTGATGAAAAAAATCACTTTCTCACTCACAACAGGTGCTAAAGTGAAATGGACACCCCAAGCGACATATCCTTTGCCATACTCACGGCCAGCAAAGGCAAACTGCCACTTCAATACCACTATTTTAACCCAATGGGCAATACAGCAGTCAGGTAGACACCTGGACCAAAGGGCCGGGTATTTCTCATCTACTTCCATTCTACTTCCTTCAAAGCCCCATTTTACTGACTTAAAGATACCCCTGATTATAACACACACCATTATTTTATATGCTTCTAGCAAGAAATAGAATACTGGCACTAAGAAATACCATGAATTTCAGGATGCATCCCAATTTCGCAAATATTAAAATGTGGAAAAAATGGACATCTTAGAATCAGTGAGAAATAGTAGTATTCTTCTGACCAAGTTTGCCCCATCTTTTTTCAGAATGGAAAATTACCTTTGTTATTTTCAACCTAATTGTCAAAAAAGAAAGTTTCCCTCTGTATTATGTCACAATCTCCCTCCTACCTCTCTTTGTAACAATGGCTTAATACAAATGTCCAAAGAGGTAACTGATAACTCCCCATTTAACTCTTCTCCAAAAGTATTTAAGACATTTCATTCAAAACAACTGCTGATTACCATAGGGCTCTCCAAGGCAGCTATCAAATAAATAAATAAATAAATAAAAACAAAAAACAAAAAAACAAAACATAGCACCCATCCCACCCCCTTCCCCTCCATGGTTCTGAACAAGTTGGGAAATAAATCAAACCTTAGTAAAGGTATGAGTCTAAACATCATTTTATGTTATGACCCCAGCCTGGGTCATAAAACATTAGGTCTGTAAGTCAAGTTGGCTTGTTTCTTTGGAGCTCCAGAACCAGCCAGGCTTTTCCTCCAGGTCAGAGGCAAGCTCTGATGAGGTGATCCCTCCCATGAAGACCCAGGGCACCACACCTGCTCCCTACCACCAGTGTGCTCTAAAGAATAAGAAGAGTGGAGAAAGAAAGTGGCAGATTTTGGTCCTGAAAGAGCTGAGTACCACAATGCTCTCCATGAGCAGAGCCCCTCTTGAGAGGAGAAAAGGCAGAGTTGAGCCTGTTCAATCATCCCAAATTTGCCTACCAGAAAAACCACTTGTCTTCCCAAGAGGCTGTAATGGGTCAGAGACAGACTAGGAGCATGCCTAGGAAAAGCTCCTCCTCATAGAAATCAGGAATGGGGGAAACATGTTGCTCTCTAATACTTGCGTTTGTAGTCATTTTGATATAAACTGTGAAAAGCACTGTGACATAATAAAAAACATATTTTTAGTCTCTGTCCCCAGTGCCTGGCACACAGCTCCTAAAAGCTTTGCATTTTCCTGAGTGACAGGGGTGCTAGGAGCATTCTTTCTTCTCATATTTAGTCTTTAACCCAAATTCCTGGAACATAGACCTACTAAATCCCTTGGAATTTTCTGGGTGAAAATTCTTTTGTTTTAATGAGGTAACTCTTGGTGTATTCCTAGATAGTTCCTAGGGACTGTCACCAGAAAGACCAAGCCATGTGTAGAAGCTTGGAACTTTCAACCTCACCCCTCATCTTCCAGGGAAAGGGGGAGGGGCTGGAGCCTGAGTCAATCAATCATGCCTATGCAATGAAGCCCCCATAAAAGTCCCTAAAGTACACAGCTTTGGGGTTGGTAAACACATCCATGTGCTGGGAGGGTGGCACATTCTAACTGCACGAGGACAGAATTTCCTGCACTAAAGATCCTCCAGACCGGACCCACGTACCTCTTAATCTAAATGTTAATCTTCATTGTTTATAATAAACTGGTCATCTTAAATAAATGTTTCTCTGAGTTTTGTGAGCCACTATAGCAAATTACCAAACTGAAGAAGGGGGTCACGGAAGACCCAGTATATAACCAGTTGGTCAGAAGTATGAGAGGCCCAAACTCGCAATTGGTATTTGAAGTGGGGGGGGGGGCAGTCTTGTGGGACCGGGCCTGTAACCCAGCGGGTCTGCACTAGCCCCATGTAGTTAGTTTCATGACTGAAATGTAGGATAGCCAGTTGGAGTCTAGACTTGGAGAACTGGTTAGTGTAGGAAAAGCCCTACCTATATGGTGCCAGAACTGTTGAGAGTAGTATATAAAAGAAATAAGAGATTTTCTTTTAAAACATGCTCCATAATTTTTCTTCTCATGAAAAAAATATGAAAAATCTATAATCTACAATCTATAAATCTATAATCTATAAATGACACTCAGGTATGACTTTGGGGATCATCTTTTTCTGCCTCTTACCTCACTCTTTAACCAAATGATGTCACCAGTACTTTGGCAAGTGACAAATCATAACAAAACAGAGTCTCCCAGGGTATGGGTGAGGTCAGGCATGGAACTGAAATGAGGCATGACACTTCCAAGCTGCACCACAAGGCTGGGGATCACACAGAAGCTCTAGAGGACTGAGAAGGTAAACCCCAATTTGTTATAGCACAGGCAGACACACTTACTTAGCTTAGGGAAATCTGATTTGTTATAGAGGAGATATTCTGAAATTTAGTATATCATAAAAAAGAACTCATTCTACCCATTAAAAACTTCTTTGACAATTAGTACAATGGGATGCCTATTTTCACTGCAAAGGCAGGTTTGGAATTTAAAACTAAAGCAACATGTACCTGGGTTATCTTGAATGGCTTTGTAACTCATTTGTATTTTATTTAAAAATCACTTTCCAAGTTGGATTTTTTTAACTTGCAAATTAAAATTCTGCCTAAAGAACTAACTGGAGATAGAGAACGCATATGCTCAAGGCCGGTTTTCAGGTAGTATAAACCCAGCTCCCTCTTCTACACAGAGTTTGCTATTGTTTCATAGCTACAATAAATTATGGTCAATAAAGTTTTTCTTTGTGACAATTAGCATAAAAACATCAGATGTGCATTACAGACATGGGTGTTATATGCAACTAATGAATTATTGAACACTGCATCAAAAACTAATGATGTACTCTATGTTGGCTAATTGAACTTAATAAAAAAAGGAAATAAAGGCAGGAAGGGCAAGATGGCGGAGAAGTAGAAGACCCTGTTTCAAAAGGTCTCCTGAAGTGAGCTAAACTATCTACCAGGACAATCTGAACACCCATGAAATTGGCCTGAGATGTAAGACTACACACTTCTAGATCACTTCTGGATCTCTACGGGGACAAAAAGGAAATAAAGATATGGATTATAGAAACAATGGGATTTACATCTAGATTAATAGAGAAAAATGCTGTGAAACATTCTCAAATTGTAAATACAAAAAGGCAGCAACATCTTTTGAAGTAATAGTCTCCTTTTTCCTGAACAAATTTTAAGTTTAGAAAAACAAAGTCTAGGCGAGAGTATGTTAAAGGCACTGCTTGCATAAAATATATTGGCATTTGTAATATTTTTGGTTCAACTGAAAGAATAAAGAACTATTTATTAAGCACTTACTCCATGCCAAACACTGTACTTAGTGATGCACTTTGATAATTTCATTCAGTCCTAACAATAACAAATACTATGAGGTAGGCAATTTAATTCTAATTAGATGAGGTGACTAAATCAAACCTTCTTGTTATAGTATAAAAAGAGAATTCTTTGTAAGCTACCACCAAATTAGGCAAATCCATACTTTGATTAAAGAAAAAAAAAGCAAAGCTATTCTTACAAGTGAATATATTCATTAACAGAATTATAAATGTAACCATGTTCATCTTAAATTTGTTCTTTTCTACATCTTAAACTTGAGACAGAAACAATTATCTCTTAATGAGCACACATGTACCAAACGCCTAAAACACAGACTGGGATTTTGGACCTTGGAGACAAGGGAGAGGAAAAGGAATTGAGAAGATATTTTATCTCCTTTGGTTTTTTAAAAGCATATTCACTGCTGATAAATATTAGATTTGTCCCAACAACACTCAAAATAGTTTCCCTTTTGAGCATACAACATTATCTTTCTGTCATTTTCAGAAGCCTCAGCCAAACACAAGTCTTATGAATTGTACTCAGATCTGTTGCTGATTTGTCACAAAATCGCCAGAACCACCAAACTGAGAGATGGGTAGCATAGAGGAAAGGCGGTGACCTGTGTTTAATTATAGATTTCCAGGACCCGTTTCTTTTTCTTAACCAAGATTGTCTATAATGTTAGTTATAAAGTCAACACTGAGGTCCCGGTGACAGGGGCCTGGGAGAGAGTGGTGGAAATGAGTCTCCAAAGAAATAAACAACTCTCAATGCTGGCTGAGATTTGCATCTAGGTGGCTCTCAAGCTCTTTGGGAAAAGCTAGGAGTCCTCCTCATCTTCAAAATAAACTTAGATGCTCTACTTTTGTTACACTAATGGATAAGTGTATGCTATATAAAGTAAGCATGGCCATAAACAAAGAGCAACTAGGATGGCCAGTCTACAGGTTTGCCTATGCTAAATCACTAACTTGCAAGGACCCAGAAATGACTGAGAACACAGTGCTGGCCTGGGTAATGTGCAATTACAATAAAAGTAGGGTTTTGGCATTTTACATGCTTACTTCTTTTTCTCAGTGTTTTTACTCCTTTCCACTTGCTGAAAGAACCACACCAAGTCCTATGGTCACATCTGAGGCAGACTAATATGGAAAAGGATTCTAAAATTAATTATAAATATAAGATGGCTTAAAATTAATTCTATGTCAAGTTTCTTCAGAAACCTCTAGTGAGTTGAAAGATTATCATTCCTGAGAGGAAATGTTTCTGTCTTGTTTTGAAGCACTTTTGTTAGATTTTGGAGCTGGGGACAACAGAGGGTGAGGGCTTTGTCTGTGTGATAGGGCAGTGAGAAGGGAAGGAGTTGGAGAAGAGGCCTAGAGCAGGTTATTAGAACCCAAAGGAATGAAAAGTGTATCCATGGGGGGAAACCAACAGTGCAGGCTGTTGCCAGCAAAGAAGGGTGAAGAGGGCATCTTTACACGGTAGGTGGCAGAACCCAGACTGTTGGAACCCCAAGAGGATAGAGAGGACGTCCATGTGGAAGCTAGAAGCAGTGAGGGCCAGGTACAGGGTATAGGAACCTGAGCAAGGTAGAGAGAGTGAGCAGGGAGGTGAGAGCATCTAAACAGGGGAGTGGCCATGGCAACATCCTGGCAGGGAGCCAGAGCCTACACAGGAGGCATCTGTGCCACAGGAGCAGCAGTAGGGCCTGCTGGGGGGTCCTGCAGCCTCAGAGGAGTGAGGAGGGAACCCATGCATGAAGGCGAGGCAGGGGTAGCACAGTACAAGATGTCAGAGCTCAAGCACGTGAGAAAGGGCCTCAATGTGGGAGTTTCAGCAGGGCTGCCTGGATGTGAAGCAAAAGAGAGTATCTATGTGGACTTGGCCATGGCCTGCAGCAGGCAGGCAGAGTCCAGGTGAGGTGCAATGGGCGTGAGAGGGGAAGCACCTCCAATGGAAGATTGGCTACATATGGGAGGAATTTATCACATCATTAAATATGCTGAGGGTAACGGGAAAGAGGTTCTTCACTGTCAGAGAGGGAAGCTACAAATATGAAAAGGGAGAATGCTACAAAAACCCTGTGGTATTCGATTAGAATTGGGGCATTCATATGAACTGGCCTTTGATAAGTATAGGCATGGGTATAGATGAGATCGACAGATGCAGTGAATCTTTTGATTAATTCATAAAATTCCACCAATTCTGACCAAAACAAGATCAAGGTGAGCACAATAAAAATTCTAGGCATTTAAAAATGGAACATAACTAATTATTCCAAGGAAATTTAAATTCTTACGAGAATACCATGAATAAATTTATGCCAATAAATTTGAAAATAAAAATGAATAGCTCACTTAAGCTCATATAAACTAGCAAAATAATCTCAAGAGGAAATAGAAGAATCAAATAGATCTAGAAACATTTAAGTAATTAAATTGGCAATAAAAATCTAGATCTAACAATAACAAAGCTATGTGAGATGATTCCTTGGAGATACTTCACTCTTGAGAAACAGTGATTCCTTTCATATACAAAGGGCTCCAGAAAATACAAAAATAAAACTCACCTTGATTTTAAAAAACTACCATAACCTGTTTCAAAACTAGACAACAGCAGCACAATAAAGAAAAATTATATGCTAATCTCACCTATGAACATAAAAGAAAATAGCTAAGTATTAGCTAACTAAATCCACGTGTGTGTGACCAAGTTGAACTTACTCAGGAATGCAATAAAGATTATTTAACATTAAAAAACACTAACAATTAATGAAGAAAAAACCCACATAGTCATCTAAAAAAATTAATAATGAATTTAGAAATGAAATTCATACTCATGAGAGATTTAAAAACAACAAAAACAAAACAACAATTCAGTAAACTAGGTTTAGGAAGGAACTTTCTTAGCCTGATTTTTTTTTAAAAAAAAGCCCTCAGCAAACATAATGTTTCATGGTAAAATTTTGGAACATTTTCTTTAAAGTCAGGAATAAGATGAAGATGCCCCTTTTCACTGCCTCTATTGAACAGTGTCCTAGTATCTGGTCAGAGCACTAAAAAAGAAAGTGGTACCAAGAAGTGTACAAGTATAGAAAGGAAGAAACAAATACAAATGCCAATGCAAAGTTATGGACATGTGATCACCAGGCAAAAGTGAAGAGTATCCCTATATGCCAGCAACAGTCAGAAAACTGAATTCAATTCACAATGGTATTAAAATCTACCCACAAATAAATCTAATAATACCCTCTTATAAAGAAGAGCATAAAACTGGACATGTTGATTTTAAAACACTGTGGTATTAATTCTGTGATAGATGAACTGGCCACTGGAACAGACTAGAAACTGAGAAATAAACCCACTGTTAAACGGGATTTTAGTAGATAATGTACCAGTAGGAAAAATATGAGTATCTTTTGGTTCCAAATAACAGAAAACAAAAATTTTTTAAAAGATTTTATTCATTTGAGAGAAAGATAATGAGAGAGCACGAGGGAGAGAGAGAAGCAGACTCCACGCTGAGTGAGGGGCCTGAGGTGGGGCTAGATCCCAGGGCCCTGGGTTCATGACCTAAGCAGAAAGCAGATGTTTAACCCACTGAGTCACCCAAGCACCCTGAGAAAACCAACATTTTTTAAATGGCTCAAACAATGAGAATAACAATTATTATCACACAAAACAAGATATTTGAGCTAAGGTTAAAAGTCATCAAAGATCCAGGTTCTGTCTGTCTTCCTCAGGATCTCAGCGAGTTTCCTTCATTATCACAAAATGCTCATGTCATAAACATACATCAAGAAGGAGAAAAAGACTGTCTTTTCACTATGTATCTTCTATCAGGGAAAAAGAAAATCTTTCTTAGAAACACTTCTAGCGAACAACCATTTGCCAGTCTTTGGCGTAACTGCTAAGCTAACCTTTGGGTAGGGAAATGAGAATGCCAGTGTACTCTGAGAACAATCAGGATTTGCCTGAATCATTTGGGAAAAGAGTAGACACTGGGAAAAATTGGTGTTCTGCCAACATGAGAAAGAAGAAAAGGACTCTTAGATAAGTAATTTATGATACAATGGAGTATCCATAAATAGTGGAGGGAGACTAGACTATCCATACAGAAGAAAAGCAAGTTAGATCTAAGTAATACCATAAACAAAAATAAATTCCATGTAGATTTAAATTTCAAATGTCAAAAGTTAATTTTCAGCAGAAAATACAGAATAAATAATACATTTTGAAATTAGGGGTAGAAATAGATTTCTAATATAAAACATAAATAAGCACAAATCATAAAGGCTAATATTAATTAGCTGGACCACATTAAAATTTTAAACTTTTGTATAATATACTGGCATTAAAGTTAAAAGACAAGCCATAGCCTCAGAGAAGTATTTGCATGATATAAGACAGTTTTTCTGTTACCCAATAGATAAAAATGGGCACAGTGAACAATTGACAGAAGAAGAAAACTGAGGAGTCAATATATATCATATATAAGCTCAACCTCACCAGCAGTCAAAGAATTACAAACTTATATAAAGAAATAGCACTGACCCACTCTTAAAAAAAGTTCTAATTTGATAATACTGAGTACTGGACACTATGTGGGGAAACAAAATGTCATACATGCCTAGTAGTAGGGTCAACTAGGTCAACCTCTTTGGGGAGCACTTTTTTGATATTTAGTAAACTCAACAATATGCATGGTCAAGATATGTATCCTAGAGAAGCTCTTTCACATGTTCACCAAAACATATGGTCTAGGATACTCATCACATTCTTTCTTTTTTTTTTCTCTCTTCCTCCCTCCCTCTACACACACACATGAGTATGGAATAGTCTAATTTTATACCAATATGAATTGAATAAAGTGTTGTATATTCATATAATCAAATAGTAGGGTATAGTTTAAATAAATGAACTACATCTTTACATGTCAACTTAAATTATCTTAAAAATAGAATGTTAAGAGGAAAACACAAGTTGTTTAGGAATATTTATAGTACAATGTTACTTACATAAAGTGTAAAACCCAGAGCACAATACTGTGCATTATTTTTGGATAAATAAATATTTAATAAAAATACAGAAATAAGGAATTGTGTTTGTGATTACCTCTGGGAAGGAAACAGGATCAGAGCAAGGAAGAGTATAAGTATCAGAGATGTTTCAACTTTATTTCTACTTTTATTTCTTTAATGAAAAAGGATATAAAATAAATATTAAAAATGGATAAATTATACTGAGTCTATGTGGGGAGTACAAATAGATATGTCATATTACTTTATTTCAGTTAGAAATGCTTTATAATTTTTTAAGTTTCCTTTTTTTAAAAGATTTTAGTTATTCAGGCACCTGGGTGGCTCATTGGGTTAAAACCTCTGCCTTCAGCTCAGGTCATGATCTCAGGGTCCTGGGATCAAAGCCCTTATGGGGCTCTCTGCTCAGCAGGGAGCCTGCTTCCTCCTCTCTCTGCCTACTTGTGATCTTTCTCTGTCAAATAAATAAATAAAATCTTAAAAAAAAAGACTTCAGTTATTCATTTGAGAGAGAGAGAGAAACAGAGAGAGCATAAGCAGGAGATACAGAAGGAGAGGGATTTTTAAGTTTTTCATGAAAATATTTCATCAATCATGAAAATCACTTAAAATTCATTACATTAGCAAACATAGTTTGCCTTCCTTCATCTTCTACTAAGCATCATTTTAAGCCACCTGCTATATGTTGTTTGAGGACTAGAAATTAGTTAGTGTCAGAAAAATGTAAATAATAGTAATAGCCTGCAAGGAAAGTAGCAAGGGTTAAATAAAGATACCATGAAGATCACGAAAGGTCCAAATGGCAGAAAATTGAAAAGAGATTGGTCAAATACTCAAACAACATTCTTGGCATTGAGTGAGAAGCACCAAAGATGTCATTGTCAAAAAAAAAAAAAAAAAAAACAAAGGAAAAACAAAGAAATACATGACTTATTACTAACATTACAATTAACATCAAAGCTTTTTTCCTGGAAGCAAGAATTTTAATTATTAATATCCCAAGAACCTCTCCCATAGCAACATACCTGGAGAAGGAGTCTTTCAAAAGCCAGAAAGTTGTCCCACTTGGCAGTCTGTGGGTGTTTCAGAGTTTGAACTGTGGCCAGCCCAAGCTGTAGGAGGCCACAGTGATTCACTAAAGCTTTGAAGTTGTTCTTGAAGAGCTGGATATAGGACATGAGCTGCCCCGGAGTGACTCTCCCTGGAGAAACATAATAATTTATCAGTAGTAAAATCATAGCAAGAATGCCATTAATCATATTACTGCTTCACACTGGCACAGAATTTCAGAGTTGGTTGCAAGGTTTCCTAAGCTATTGTGAATCTTACAACAACATGGCGACAGTAGCAAATTAGAAGCTATTACCTGCCTTTTACAGGAAACAGGGGCACCTGAGTGGCTCAGTTCAGCACCCGATTCTTGACCTCGGCTTAGATCTTAATCTCAGGGTTGTGTGCTCAAGCCCTGCATAGGGCTCTAAGCTGGGTATGGAGCCCACCTAAAAAAAAACCTGGGGTGCCTGGGTGGCACAGTTGGTTAAGTTGTCTGACTCTTGGTTTCGCTTCAGGTTATAATCCCGGGGTCATGAGATCAAGCCCCACATCAGGCTCCACACTCGGTGAGGAGTATGCTTGAGACTCTCTCCCCCTTTGCCCCTCCCGCTCATGCTCTCTTTCACTCTAAAAACAAATGAGTAGTCTTTAAAAAGTAAATAAATAAAAATTTAAAAATTAAGAAAAAAGCACACAAGGAAAGAAACAGATATTAAGTGATCTGGCCAAGACATATTACTAGTAGAACTTATTTTATAATTGTGCAATGGCTCAGAAATAAGTTCTCAAAGTCATCCAAATAATTACTTGGTGAGCGTAACATGGAGTGTCTCTCTAAGCAGACTACACAGTGATTTAAGAAGCAGAAAGGCAAAATTTCTAATGATCTGTGTATGTATAGAAAGTAAGAAGAGAAATCTGTTACGACTGTGGCTAAAACCTTATCACCAGTAGCAGTAGGTTCATGACATACTCATGAGGATCAAATCTGGCTGTTACATGAAATAAAAATCTATGGAGAACTGGGGTGGCAAAAACATGGGAAGATGAGGCATCAGAAGAAAACACTGGGCATGAGTGATACAGCTCATCACATTACATACACCTAGACTAAAACAATAGCCCCATCTCATAAAGGACTAGAGAGATAGTACAGAAAAACAAAATGCCCGTTGAAGATTCACTCTTTCAGAGCCTCTAAGTCCAACATTTGCTTATGGCAGTCTTTTGACTGAATCACTTGTTGTTGTCCAATGTGTTAAACTGCATTCCAGCCACTCATGGGTGCTATGGACAAAACTCCCAAACACCAGATTCTCTCCATCAGACAAGGAGGCGACAGTGAGGCCAAACATAGATGCAAGTCAGGTAAATCTTTCCTACACATCTTTTTTTTTTTTTAAAGATTTTATTTATTTATTTGACAGAGAGAAACACAGCCAGAGAGGGAACACAAGCAGGGGGAGTGAGAGAGGGAGAAGCAGGCTTCCCGCGGAGCAGGCAGCCCAATGCGGGGCTCGATCCTGGGTATCCAGGATCATGACCTGAGCCGAAGGCAGTCGCTTAACCAACTGAGCCACCCAGGCGCCCCTTTCCTACACATCTTATCCACACCGTGTTTGTGGGTCGCTCTCCAATGCCTGAAATCCAAGTTTGGTTATTATATCTAGGTTTAATATTTGGCAATGAAATCACCTATATTTATTTAGCACCTTACAATATACACAGCACAAGCACGCCATCTTCTTTTGTTTTAACATTTTATTTATTTATTTGAAAAAGGGAGAGATCACAAGTAGGCAGAGAGGCAGGCAGAGAGAGAGGAGGAAGCAGGCTCCCTGCTGAGCAGAGAGCCCGATGTGGGCCTTGATCCGAGGACCCTGGGATCATGACCTGAGCCGAAGACAGAGGCTTAACCCACTGAGCCACCCAGGTGCCCAAGCATGCTATCTTCTGATTCTCACAGAAACTCTATGAGGTGGAAAACAAGACATGTGCTGCATCTATTTGACCCACCTGAGGCATTGGGAGAGACCTTGCCACAAGAAACTTATAAGCCTACAGCAAAAGAATAAGAATAGTGGGATGATAAGCAGCAAAGCAAGTCTCACTCATTTCTTTGGTTCCTTGGTAAATTCTGAGTTCATTCCTGATTCTCAAGGCAGCAGGCTAATGATCTACCTGCTTACCTACGTAGAGCAGAGCCTCATCAATTCCTTTTTTTGTCGGTTTTGAGTCAGGTTTATTAAGGTCTAATTTACATAAAGTTTACCCTTCTTTGGTGTACAGCTCTATGGATTGTGACAAATGCATACAGTTGGGTAAGCACTATCACAGTCAAAATACAGAACATTTCCATTATTCCAAAGAGTTTCCCCTCTTTGTAGTCAATTCTCCTTCTCCACCCCAGCACTTGTAAGCACTTACCTGTGTTTATCTGATTTCTGTCCCATAGTTCAGCTTTTCCAGAATGTTATGTAAATGGAATTACACAGTATGGAGCCTTTTGATTCTGGTTTCTTTCACTTTGGCATAATGCATTTGATATTTATCCATGTTGTTGCTTATATTAGGATTTTGCTTCCTTTTCTTGCTCAATGATATTCCATTGTATGAATACGTTATAGTTTATTTAGCCATTCATTTATCCATTCACCAGTTACTGATCATTTGGACTATTCCCAATTTTTAGAAATTATGAATAAAGCGTTCATAAAAACCTGAACACAGGTGTTCAGGTTTTCATGTGAGTATGTATGTATGTGTACAAATGGCTTCCTTTTTCCTGGGTAAATTTCTAGACCTGGGGTTGCTGGGTCATATGCTAAATGTATATTTAACTCTGTAAGAAACTGACAAACTAATTTCCAAAGCAGCCTGTCCCACCAGCAACCTATGAGAGTTCTAGTACCTCACATCCTCATCAGCACTTGCTACTGCTATTTATTTTTATTTTAGCCATTCTAATACATGTGTAGCAACATCTCACTGTGGTTTTAATTTGTATTTTTCTAATGATGAATTATCTTTTTATGTGCTTATGTGTCATCCTATATGTTTTTTGGTGACATGTCTATTCAAATCTTTTGCCCATTTTTTATTAGGTTGTTTACTTTCTCATTATTAAATTGTGCCATTACTTTTATTAAGTCATTGATTCAACATAAATTTCTGTGACAGACACTGTTCTTGCTGCTAGAAATAAACCTGTGAACAAATCAGACAAAACTCTTTGTCCTCACAGTGAACAAATACAGAAGACAAATATCTCCTTGATCCCCTTCTAATTAATTCAGTCTATTACATATCATTCTCATTTAGGAATAGAGGCCTTTTGTGCAAATGATAACATGTTTACACAATGACATCTTCTAACGCCTATTAAATATAAACACTAAATATGTGGGAAAAAAATTCACATGAAATGGGTTCAATTCATGATTGCCATGATCTCCATGTACTTATTTCTACATTGTACTGCTGGTGATGGCAATTTGGTTCCTGGACACATACGGCTTAGTCTATCAAGGAGATATTCATTAAGCAATTATACAAGTAATTACTTAATCATGACTGTGGTAATACTACTAAGGAAAAATACAAAATGTCTTGAAAGCGTTCTGAAAGGCCCTTTAACACTCAAAACTGCCAAACTCTCCAAACCTAGCTCCTTAACTAAGGAGGCAGAATTGAGCTCAAAATACATACAATCCATTTGCAATTTAACTGTCCTTTAGAGAGACCACAAGAAATGGAAATCATCAGAGAAAGCCATCAGAAGGTCTGTTTATTTAGATTTCTACTGTAATAAACATGTGTTCAATTCAAGGATAAGAGTTTCTCTGACTTAAAAGCATAGTTGCACTTTTTATTCAGTTAGCATTTCCTAGCTCAGCCTCTAGTCATCATATTTATGTAATGCTGCCTGCCCGGGTAAGGCATATGATCCAAAGGAACAAATGAGTAGAGAGAATTTAGTAACTAGAAATACAACAACACACTACACTAAATTGTGAATTGAGTAATAATTTACCTTTACTGCCCTATTCTGTTCCTCTTTATATAGCTTTTTCTTACATACAAATGCCAGTAAGTAACACTCCATAAGGTACATCTTGATACTCCATAACCTGCTGCTTGGAATTCAGTAAAAATGTATGTCATATAGGTACTTTAAAATACAGGCTAGTGAGATTTTCAAAATGTTAAGTTTAGTCACAACCTTACATAAAACTAATGGGAATCAACTAATTGACTACCAAAAATGCTACAGTGAGACTGATGACTTAGAAGTCAACTGAGAAGGCTGCTCAGTTCACATCGACTAAAAGAGCAAGCAACCAGAAGCAAGTGCTGAAAAAGTAATAGTAGGACATAACTCACATCAAAAAAATAACAAAAGTTTATCATGCAGACTTACATGGTGATTTTAAGATATCCATTCAGAAGGCCTTGCAACACACTTTTTAAGCCATAAAAATAAAAGTTATTTGATATCAAGACTGCAGGAGATGAGATTGATGTTCCAAAGGATGAGTTTAGTATAGAATTAGGAACTGTATTCATTGGTGGAACCAACCCCCCTTAGGGAGATACCCAGAGAAATGACACAAATCATTTCTTTCAGGAGATAATATTGGTTCCGCCTCTGGCATGCTAGTAGACTAGAATTATCCTAACTCATGATTTTCCAGAGATTCCTTTCCAACGAAGATTTGCAGGCAGTAAACAAAGAGTTGCCTTGTACCACTATCTCAGTTCTCTTTTTTTTTTTTTTCCAGATCACCATCCCTGGCCACACATACAAATTAGTGTGGCTTTTATTGTGGAAACAACTCAGCATGGCATTCTATTGCTTATATGAAAGGTGGTATTTCTTTTCTTTTTGCTGTTTTCCTACTAAAGGTGTTTTCTAAATAAATATTTTCAACAATTATTCTCAAAAAAAAAGACTGCATAATGTATAGCAACTTTTTGAAAGATGATGATCTGAAATCTGAAAAATGGTTTTCAAGAAAGAAAAGCTATTCGGCTTTCTTTTTTTTTTTTTTTTTTAAGAGTTTTTAGGAAAGAAATAGGCTTCTTAGATTTAGCTAAGAGAAAAACATAAAACTTTATCAACCATCAATTCTCTACATACTTTTTAATCCTATTAAAATATAACTATCTCTTGAGGGGAAGTAGACAGATTTGGGAAATAAAAGGATTTAACATTTTAATATTGTTTGTGTTCCTTACAATATTGAATTCAACTGAATGCAAATGCATCATAGAGCCTTTTTTTCCATTAACTACATACACTTGATAAATTAGAAGTTTCTCAACCTGTTTTGTAGCTTGTTAAAATATATTTAAAATATCTACACACTTCATATATATGAGTCTTTGTTGATATGCTTAAAATAAAGACTATTTTGTCAGTGTCAGGTTTGATTTAATCATAAAACTGTGTCTTAATAGTAGAAAACAATCATCACCAGAAATTTTGTCTAAAACAGCATACTTAGCTACTAAATTTTTTTTAAATCGTATGGCATGAGAAAAAATAAGATTGTCATTGCATGTTTTTTATTCATCATTTTCATGAAAACCCAAATGTGAATAAACAAACTAAGGTGTTTTAAGTCTTGCATTCCCAGAAATCAGCATTTTACTTGTCTCGTTTTCAATTATTTTTCTAATATAATAAAGACGTAGTACATTAAAATATTTAAATATAAGAGGTCCTGCTGAAACTCTGGTTTATTTGTTCATACACAATTGGCAAGCAGAATAATTTCATATTACACAAAAGTCACATCTGTTCATTTGTTGTTTTTTTCTCATTCTTCAACATTTTGTGCCACCTAATAACAGCAGCTGAACACAAAGTAAACACAGCTGAACATTGCAAGCCATGAGAGGATCCAAGCACTGTAAGCAGTGCCCATGCATCTCGAGCTCTTTCTCTTGGCTCTACCTGGCCACATGCACTGTCTGGGAAGTGCTTCCTGTTTGATTCTCCCTGATCTTCAGTGCAACTAAACAGCCTCCATTCCTCTTCACATCCCCTTCCAGTGAGCTGCCTTCAACTCTTCTGTTCACATCAAGTCCTGTATACGTTGTAACATTTATTTCTAGAAATTTAGCATATCTTTTTTAACTGTGCTGGTATCTTATCAAGATTCTTACTGGTTTTGTCAGTGCTCTGATTATTAATCCGGAAAGATTTTTGAATGGGCCTCTGCCAATGGTATTTTTTTTATCATAGTATGTGATTTTGCAAAACAACTTTTCCAGGAATTTATACGCATTATAGAAAAACACCTACAATGATATGTCTATATCAAAGGTGACAACTCCACTAAAATTAAGTTTTTGATTGGTTGGCAGCACCATCAGCGAACATTTCAATTGTTAATTCAAGAGTTGGCATAAGAGAGCCAGAGTTTTTTTGTTTTTGTTTTTGTTTTTTTAAGATTTTATTTATTTATTTGACAGAGAGAAACACAGCTAGAGAGGGAACACAAGCAGAGGGACTGAGAGAGGGAGAAGCAGGCTTCCTGCTGAGCGGGAAGCCCAATGTGGGGCTCGATCCCAGGTCTCCAGGATCATGACCTGAGCTGAAAGCAGTCACTTAACCAACTGAGCCACTCAGGCGCCCAGAGAGCCAGAGTTTTATGCATGAAAGATAGTTTAGGAGTTTTGTGAATAGCATACAAAAGGCTCGGGGCGCCTGGGTGGGTGGTTCAATAGGTTAAGCGTCTGCCTTCTTTTCAAATCTTAATCCCAGGGTTCTGGGATCAAGCCCCACGTTGGGCTCCCTGCTCCTCGGGGAGTCTGCTTCTCCCTCTGTGCTACCTTCCAGATTGAATAAAGTCTTTAAAACAAAACAAAAAGACAGTCTCTTCATAAATGGAGCTGGAAAAAATAGACAGCTACATGTAGAAGAATGAAACTAGACCATTCTCTCCCACCATACACAAAGACAAACTCGAAATGGATGAAAGACCTCAACATGAGGCAGGAATCTATCACAATCCTAGAGTAGTACATAGGCAGTAACCTCTTCCACGTCGACCACAGCAACTACTTTCAAGACATGTATCCAGACAAAGGAAACAATAGCGAAAACAAACTTTTGGGACTTCATCAAAATAAAAAGCTCTGCACAGCAAAGGAAACAAAACAAAGAGGCAACCCACAGAATGGGAGGAGATATTTGCAAATAACACTACAGATGAAGGGCTGATATCCAAGATCTATAAAGAACTCCTCAAACTCAACACCAAAAAAAAAAAAAGATGAACACACCAAAAAATGGGCAGAAGACATGAAAAGACACTTCTCCATAGAAGACATACTAGCTAACAGACACATGAAAAAATGTTCATCATCATTAGCCAAGAGAGAAATTTAAATCAAAACCACACTGAGATATCACCTTACACCAGTCAGAATGGCAAAAATTAACAGGACAGGAAACAACAAGTGTTGGAGAAGAAGTGGAGAAAGGGGAACTCTCTTACACTGTTGGTGGGAATGCAAGTTGGTGCAGCTGCTTTGGAAAAGTGTGCAGATTCCTTAAAAAACTAAAAATAGAGCTACCCTATGACCCTGCAATTGTACTACTAGGTATTTACCCCAAAGATACAAGTGGTGAAAACAAGGGCCATATGTTACCCCAATGTTCATAGCAGCAATGGCCAAAATCACCAAACTGTGGAAAGAGCCAAGGTGCCCTTCAACAGACAAATGGATAAAGAAGATATGGTCCATATATACAATGGAATATTACACCTCCATCAGAAAGGATGAATACCCAACTTTTGTATCGACATGTACCGAATTGGAGGAAATTATGCTGAGTGAAATAAGTCAAGCAGAGAAAGCCAAGTATCATATGGTTTCACTTACTTGTGGAGCATAAGAAGTGACATATAGGACATTAAGAGAAGGAAAGGAAATGTGAACTGAGATAAATCAGAGAAGGAGATGAAGCATGAGAGTCTGTGGACTCTGAGAAACAAACTGAGGGTTTTGGAAGGGAGGGGGGGTGGGTGGATGGATGAGCCTGGTGGTGGGTATTAAGGAGGGCATGTATTGCATGGAGCACTGGGTGTGGTGCATAAACAACAAATTTTGGAACACTGAAAAAATAAAATAAATAAATTATTTAAAAATTTTAAAAAATACAAAAGGCTCAGAGGGTAGAGTGAGTACATAGTGTATATCCTCTCTTTACTCCATCAGATTGACAGAAAAAATAAAAAGGAATAGGAACACACAACAAAGAGATTGTGAGATAGTGTAAAAGCAGACACAAGATTTCAAACATTTTGCCCCCATCTGTTGGTTATCTTTGTAATCTACATTATATACGAAAACTTTCTTTTTTTTCTGCCAAATACAGATGGTATCCTATGGCTTTTCATGTTCTAAGAGAATAATAGCTCCCCTTACACTTTCCCCCTACTCCTTATTTCCCCTTTCATCTTGCAAATCATCTGTACTTTTATTTTTACCCTGTCACAATGACTGGCATTTATATTTTGTTCTATAACCATAATTTAGTCTTATGTGCTTTTTCTATGGTTTCTTTTGTTGTTGTTGTTTAATAGTTTATTTCTATGGTTTCATTTAAACAGTTAAAATCAATCAATAAAGCTTAGATCATTATAAACTATATAACTATTAATGACAGAGCCAAACTATGTGCCATGATTACATTCCTCATGTGTATAATATACTTTGCTCCTAGAATGCTCTGTGGTGTATTTTCTTTCTTCCTTCCTTTCTTCCTTCCTCCCTCCCTTCCTTTGCATTATATACCTTAACCAAAGCTTTAAAGTATTCTAACTTCAAATACAGTATCCTATCATTGGAATCTGGGTTTTTTTTCCCCTCCCTGAATATTGTCAAACCTTTTGTTCTCCCATTTGAATATGGGCAAATTTTTTTCTAGGCCCTTCTGCATAGCTAGGAGCCTGGAACTCCTTTTACTGCTCTCCTCTATTGGAAGAGTTTCATTAAATCCCTGATTTTTTTCCCTTGGTATACTGCCTTTTCTTGCTGGACATTATTAAGTAGCCTCAGAAAAGGTACTTTGAAGAAAGCAGAGTTTTTGTACCCTGAAAGGCATTTTCTTGCCCTCAAAGTTTCATGGTAGTTTATTGGGGTCTGGAATTCTAGGTGGCCAATAATGCATTATTCATTATCCTCTGGTTTTGGGGATTGCTGATAAAGACTGTGTGCTAGTCTCATTCTTATACCTTTGTAGGTGAGCTTCTTTTTCCCATCTTGGGGCTTTGAGGATCTTACTCTCTTATACTCAGGACTCACAGTGATCATGTCTAGTTTAGAGGTCTTTTTATTCTCTCCAATTTCATCTCAATAAGCATATTCAATTTGACTATGTCCTTCTTCACATCTGGGCAAGTCTCACATTTATCCTTTGCTAATTTCTTATTCTCTCCTTTCTCTTTCTTTCTGAAACTTCTAATACAGTTCTTGGATATCCTGGATTGAGTCTCTTTATCTTTTATCTTTTCTATCATATTTCAATGTCCTGTTTTCTTCTATATTTTAGGAGAGTTACTAAATTTATGTTTAAACTTTGAATTTTGTTTTGTTACATACCATAAAATTCACCCTTAAGTTATACAATTGAGTGCTTTATAGTATATTTGCAGAACTGTATAATTATCACTACCATATAATTTGAGAACATTTTCATCACCCCAAGAAAAAGCCTATACCCAAACCTCCTCAGTTATGAAAAAGATATATTGCTATAAATCTACATATGTTGGAATAAAACCTGAATGAAATTTTCCATTGGGAAAGCACAACAGTGCTTAGTTATACTTAGTTACAACTGAGAAAAGCAGAAATGAGAACATTCAAATAATTACAAGTGAATTCTAAGTTTTTTAATATAATAATACTACTGTCATTTTATCATATGTAAAAAAAAAATCTAACTAACATATAAATCCCAGAGAGATAAAAGAGGAGTGGAAGAGTACTAAATGATGGAGCAAAACAAATAAAAATAAACCTCCTACCCTCAGCCACCCAAAAAGGCTTTGCCTAGAATACAGGAAAAGGTAGTACCACAGAGGAGCCAGCTCCCCAGAAGGTACCAGCAATTCCAGACTCAGGGGACTCAGTATGATGGAGGTGGAAAGTGAGGAGTATGACCTAAAGCAAAGTATACAAATATGATGTCCACAGTTCAATTAAGTTTTACATTATGTAACTACCATCCAGATCAACATATAGAATATATCCAACACTCTAGAAGACTCCTCTGTATACTTATATCTATCTAGTCAATAATCCCACAAAGGCAGACCATTCCTTCTATCTCTATCACCACGGATCATTTTATATCTGCTTTTGAACTTCATATAAATGAAGTTAGACATATGCACTCTTCTGTGTCTAACTTGTGTTCAACATTATCCAGAACCTCAATCTTTTCTTTCTAGCCATGCTTTATTGCTCCATATAACTATACAAGTTTCTTCATCTATTCTGCTTTAAAGGACACTTAGATTTTATAGTTTGAGGCCATTATAAATAACAATGCTATGAACATTCTATTACCTGTCTTTTGGTGGACATTAGCACTCATTTCTACTGGTTATATGCCCACATGTTTGCTGGGTGCGTATACTTCACTTTAGTTGATACTGTCAAACAGTTTTCCATGGTTATATAAATATTTTCACACATTTTAAATTTGATTAAATTCTATATAATTTTTAAAGTATACATGCAATGTCTGTATCACTAAGTTTCCTTCTGGTATTTTATGTTGGGTAGCCAAAACATTAATAAAAATGAGAGAAAAGCATCACAATGGAAACCACATTGCCATACAATACTATGAATCTTTATTTCATTGTTCTCATAATATTTTTACATATGTATTTACTTACTTCTTACCTTGCTACATAGAAAAAGGCCTGGAAATCAAGATACTAATTTAGGAACAAAGATTATGTTGAAGAGCAAGATGGCAGGGAGGGAGGATATACCTTCACTTTTTCTTTCATGTACGTTATGATTTGAATTTTCTAGAAGCATGTGCTAGTATTACTTTTTAAATAGCCTCTTGATTCTGAAATAAAATCATGTCTGTCTCAGGTAAAATAAGTAGATTTGTACAATGGGTGAAGCACTGTCTTTCAACAGATTAGAGAAATAAAAGAGTAATGATAATTGCCTGCTTCCCACCTCTATTGAGGTCAAAGGCAAAGAAATATGGTTAACATGCAGGTGGAGAGATTCAAGTCAGAATGAGAAACAAACTTCATGTTTATTTCTGGCAATGACTATTAGATGCTAAAACAAGTTATAAAAAGGAGGAAAAAGGAAGACGTTATAAATCTTTGCCTGCAGGGATCTGAAGGGCAGTATATACAGCCATCTGTAGAGTGAAACCTGGATAAAGAACAGCTGGGAATTGATTCCATTTTTATAACACCATATATACTGAAGGTTTCCTGGGATAGCCTTTAAATTATGTATGTTTCTCATTACACAAGTTTTGGGTTCTATGGCACTACAAAGATAGAGTAAGAAATTAATGTGAAAATAGCATTTTAATTCTACAAATCAATTCAATCAAATGGTTCCAAAAATCAGAAGCTCATTGTAAAATATGTTTTCAGGATCGCATGGAATAAAGTGGAATGCTGAGGGACTAGAGGTCACAAATAGAAAATAAACAGCTCTCCCTGAGTTATACAGAATGCTGAAATATGAAATCACCAGAAGCATTTATGGTTTGGTTTTCCTCGGAAATGTAGCCTTCCTGAGGCTAACTTAAACACCACATCAACATTCATAAACTCAAGAGAGAGCATGGAAGGGATATGGATAGAGCATGGATAGATTACTCCTGTTAATCTAGAAGGCAGTATCTGAGGCTGCCAGGGAAGGGACATTACCTTGGTGGGACCACTCTGACTTGGAAAAGAATTTCTGCTCTTAGGGGAGCTTCTCTGTAAAGAAATCCCACTCTGTAGCCACAGACCTTCTCACCATATCATCCTCTTGGGTTTTTAAACTCCTACCCCATAGTCTCATGTTGAAGAGCCATTTTATGTTGACAAAACATAAAAATGAAGAAGAGGAAGAGGAAGAAGAGGAGGAGGCAGATGCAGAGAAAAGAAGAGAAAAAGATGTACTGATTTCAGTTAAAAATATAGGTCCAGAGAGTAGATACTTGAAGAAGGGACGTTAGGAATTCAGATTCCCACTTTGCAGATGAGGGAAACAGAGAAGCAGAAGCAACTTGAGTTCTGTTTTAAGTGATGGAGTTTAAGGGGGAAGCATTTGCTTAGTGACCTTAGAGTATTCAACCATTATTAATGATTAACCCAATGGAAACTCTTCTGCTTCTCCAGATTCTCTATTTTCATATCCCTACATAAGAGGTATTCTTTAGCGTTCTGCCCTCAGCCCTTTTTCTCAACCATTTTACCATCTCTTTCTAGTTGATCAACCTTATATTTCTTTTAGAAATTCACTACTTAAGTTTCAACATAATCACCAGGTAAATAAAGCCCAAACCTCTACTTTCGCTTCTGGAAACCATTACTCTAGCCACACATTTTCCAATGTGATAATCAGGGAACAAATCCTTCAGACAGAAAAATTCCACCCACATATGGTAGAGTGCTCTTCATATGCAGTTGTGAGACCATTGATCATTATGTTTCTAATGTGTCTTACCTGCCCATGAGACAATAAATAATTCCATCATTCTATACTCTTTATACAGAATACCCTGAATTTCACAAACACTATATTTCAAACAAATCACCTCATCTAATTATCTAATTATCAATTACCAGATAATCTGCTGAATCCCCATTTTGCATATGGAGAAACAGACTCAGAAAAGTCAAACAACTTATTCATTTGAAGAGAAAATATTTTATACATTTCTTATCCCCTATTAGGACTTAATACATAACATGTGCAGGTAATAAATATCTTTTAAATGAATAAAAATGACTGCCTATTATCTGTAGATCTGGATAATATCTAGAAAAACATATCAGTGAGCTTTGTCTCCTTCTATTTTGACACCCAACTATGATTCCAATGAGCTCTAGGAAATTGTGCCAATTTTATACCCCAGGAAATGTGGAATTCTTTTCAATGATGGTTCTCAAAGATGTTCCACAGATCTCTGGGTTCCTGAGAGACTATTAAGTAGCCAAAAAAGCCAGTTATTTTGATTATAGTTACTAAAATGTTACTGGATTTTCTTACTCTGCAGTGTTTGACACATTGGTGGGTCAAAGTGCTGGGGTCATCACACCAGTAAAGGCAGTGGTGTTGAATTATGCAAGTACTCAGTTTCACTTCGGAATGGTCATGATGAAACTGTAAATGCTGTTAATTTCATCAAATTTCAACCCTTAAGAAAACATCAATATCCTGTGTAAAGAAATGGGAAATGTACAAAAAGCACTTCTGGTACAAACTGAAGTACAATGATTGGCTGAGGAAAAGCACTGGGGTGATTACTTGAGTTATGAACTCAACTAGCCCCTGTTTTCATGGCACATAATTTTTACTGGGAAAGACAATTGAAAAACTCTGATTCTTTATACATTTTCCAAAAAAATGAATGAAGTGGACCTGTCACTTCAGGAACAATGATTTGTCAAGACTAAAAGTAAGTTTTTTTGTTTTTTTTTTTTAAGATTTTTATTTATTTATTTGACAGAGAGAGAGATCACAAGTAGGCAGAGAGGCAGGCAGAGAGAGAGGAGGAAGCAGGCTCCCTGCTGGCAGTGAGTCCGATGCCCGCCTCGATCCCAGGACCCTGAGATCATGACCTGAGCCGAAGGCAGAGGCTTGAACCCACTGAGCTACTCAGGCGCCCCAAAAGTAAGTTTTTACATGAAAATTATAATTTTGGAACGCTTGTATCTGCTCCTATATTTTTACATTCCAAATAATTAAATGTTTTCTAATGACTTAATTGGGAATATCAGCAGATACAGGTTTTTTATATAATATGTGCCAACATCCAGAATATCTACATAATTTAGAGAACCAATATTTTCCAAGTGACTAATGCACATGGTATAAAGATTTTATTTATTGGGTGCCTGGGTGGCTCAGTGGGTTAATGCCTCTGCTTTCAGCTCAAGTCATGTTCTCAGGGTCCTGGGATCAAGGCCCACATCAGGCTCTCTGTTCGGCAGGGAGCCTGCTTCCTCCTCTCTCTCTCTCTGCCTGCCTCTCTGCCTACTTGTGATCTCTCTCTGTGTCAAATAATAAAATCTTTTTTAAAAAATTAATTAATTAATTGATTATTGTTAGTCACCATGCAGTACATCACTAGTTTTTGATGTAGTGTTCCATGATTCATTGTTTGCGTCTAACACACAGTACTCTTTGCAATACATGCCCCCCCATAATGCTTATCACCAGGCTAACCTATCCTTCCTACCTCCTCTCCTCTAAAACCCTCAGTTTATTTCCTGGAGTCCACAGTCTCTCATGGTTCATCTCCCCTCATTTCCTCCCCCTCCATTTTCCCCTTCTTTCTCCTAATGCCCTCCGTACTATTCCTTACGTTTCACATACAAGGGAAACCATATGATAATTGTCTTTCTCTGCTTGACTTTTTTCACTTAGCATAATCTCCTCCAGTTCCATCCATGTTCAATGCAAACAAACGGTGCTCATCCTTTCTGATGGCTGAGTAATATTCCATTGTATTTTTGGACCACATCTTCTTTATCCATTCATCTGCTGAAGGGCATCTTGGTTTCTTCCGCAGTTTGGCTATTGTGGACATTGCTGCTATGGACACTGGGGTATATGTGCCCGTTCTTTTCATGACATCTATATATTTGGTATATACCCAGTACTTCAATTGCTGGGTCATAGAATAGTTCTACATTTAACTTTTTGAGGAACCTCTAAACTGTTTTCCAAAGTGGCTGTACCAACTTGCATTCCCACCAACTGGGTTAAGAGTGTTCCCCTTTCTCCACATCCTCTCCAAAACTTGTTGCTTCTTGCCTTATCAATTTTTGCCATTCTAACTGATATAAGGTGGAATCTCAATGTGGTTTTGATTTGAATTTCTCTGATGACTAACATTGTTGAACATTTTTTCATGCGTCTGTTAGCCATTCATATGTCTTCCTTGGAGAAGCATCTGCTCATGTCGTCTGCCCATTTTTTGACTTGATTATTTGTTTTTGGGGTATTAATTTGAGTTCTGTATAGATCCTGCATACCAGCCCTTTCTCTATAGTGTCATTTGCAAATATCTTCTCCCATTCTATGGGATGGCTCTTTGTTTTGTTGACTGTTTCCTTTGCTGTGCAGAATCTGCTTTGTTTTTTTTTTAATTGAGTTATATTATACGTCACCATAGAATACATCATTAGTCTTTGATGCAGTGTTCCAAGATTCATTGTTTTCATAAAAACCCAGTGCTCCATGCAATCTGTGCCCTCCTTATTACCCATCACCAGGCTCACCTATCTCCCTACACCCCTCCCTTCTAAAACCTTCAGTTTATTTCTTGGAGTCCATAGTCTCTCATGGTTCATCTCCCACTCCGATTTTTCCCCCTTAAGTTTTCTCTTTCCTAATGTTCTCCATGCTATTCCTTATGTGCAGAAGCTTTTTATCTTGATGAAGTCCCAAAGGTTCATTTTCGCTTTTGTTTCCCCTGCCTTTGGAGACGTGTCTTGAAAGAAGTTGCTGTGGCCAGTGTTGAAGAGCTTACTGCCTATGTTCTCCTCTAGGATTTTGATGGATTCTTGTCTCACACTGAGGTCCTTCATCAATTTAGAGTTTGCCTTTTAAAATATCCATTTAAACTATGATAGCTCAATGGCTTTTAATATAACAAGATGTGGAAAATCCAACGATACAGTTTCATATTCCACAATGTAATTAAATGTAAGTAGCTGCCTCTTATAAACCTGGTGTAGTATCAAGGAAGAATATTTTCAATTTTCTGAAAAGTTATTAAAATAGTCCTACTTTTTTCAACTATACATCTTTCTAAGACCATTTATTTTTTTATTTTTTTTATTGTTACTTAAATTTTTTTTCCAGTGTTCCAAGATTCATTCCCCATTCCCCACACCCAGTGCTCCATGCTTTAGGTGTCCCCAGTACCCACCACCAGGCTCACCCACCCCTCTACCCTCCTCCCTCCAAGTCCCTCAGTTTGTTTCTGTGTCCAAAATCTCTGTTGTTTCATTTCCCTCCCTGGATTACCCTAGTTCCCACTTACTTTCCTTCTCCCACTGTCTTCCAGGTTACCCCTCATGCACCACAAGTAAGTGAAACCATGTGATACTTCACTTTCTCTTCTTGGTTTATTTCACTCAGCATAATCCAGTCCAGTCCATCTTACTACAAAAGTTGGATATTCATCCTTTCTGATGGAGGCACAGTATTCCATTGTATATATGTACCACATTTTCTTTATCCATTCATCTGTTGATGGGCACCTTGGCTCTTTCCACAGTTTGGCGATTGTGGCCATTGCTGCGATGAACATTGGTGTGTATTTATGGCCCTTCTTTTCACTACATCTGTATCTTTGGGGTAAATGCCCAGTAGTGCAATTGCTGGGGTAGCTCTATCTTTAATTTTTAAGGAATCTCCACACTGTTTTCCAAAGCAGCTGCACCAGTTTACATTCCCACCAACAGTGTAAGAGGGTTCCCCTTTCTCCGCAGCCTCTCCAGTACTTGTTGTTTCCTGTCTTGTTAATTTTGGCCATTCTGACTGGTGTAAGGTGGTATCTCAGTGTGGTTTTGATTTGAATTTCCCTGATAGCTAGTGACGCTGAACATTTTTTCATGTGTCTGTTGGCCGTTTGTATATCTTCTACGGAGAAGTGCCTCTTCCTGTCTCTTGCCCATTTTTTGATGTGTTCATGTTCTTTTTGGATGTTGAGTTTGAGTAGTTCTTTATAGATCTTGGATACCAGCCCTTTGCCTGTAGTGTCATTTGCAAATATCTTCTCCCATTCTGTGGGTTGCCGCTTTGTTTTGTTGACTGTTTCCTTTGCTGTACAGAACCTTTTCATTTTGATTAACTCCCAGAAGTTCATTTTCCCTTTTGTCTCCTTTGCCTTTGGAGACATGTATTGAAAGAAGTTGCTGTGGCCGACGTCAAAGAGGTTACTGCCTATGTTCTCTTCCAGGATTTTGATGGATTCCTGCCTCATGTTGAGGTCTTTCATCCATTTCGAGTTTGCCTTTGTGTGTGGTGTAAGAGAATAGTCTAGTTTCATTCTTCTCTATGTATTTGTCCAATTTTCCCAGCACCATTTATTGAAGAGACTGTCTTTTTTCCACTGCATATTTTTTCCTGCTTTGTCAAAGATGATTTGACCATGGATTTGTGGGTCAATATGTGGGCTCTCCACTCTGTTCCATTGGTCTATTTCTCTGTTTTTGCGCCAGTACCATGCTGTCTTCGTAATCACAGCTTTGTAATAAAGCCTAGATGCCCCCAGCTTTGCTTTTCTTCTTCAGCAATTCCTTAGCGATTCGGGGTGTTTTTGGTTTCATATAAATTTTAGGATTCTTTGTTCCAATGTTTTGAAGAATGTTGGTGGAATTTTGATCGGAATGGCACTGAAAGTATAGATTGCTCTAGGCAGTATAGACATTTTGACAATGTTTATTCTTCCGATCCATGAGCACGGAATGCTCTTCCATCTTTTTGTGTCTTCTTCAACTTCTTACATGAGTGTTCTGTAGTTCCTCGAGTACAGATCCTTGACTTTTTTGGTTAGGTTTATTCCTAAGTATCTTACAGTTTTTGGTGCTATAGTAAACGGAATCGATTCTCTGATGTCCCTTTCTATTTTTTGGTGTTAGTGTATAAGAATGCAACTGATTTCTGCGCATTGATTTTGTATCCTGCCACATTACCAAATTGTTGTATGAGTTCTAGTAGTTTGGGGGTAGAGTCTTTTCTGTTTTCCACATAGAGTATCATGTCATCTGCAAAGAGAGAGAGTTTGACTTCCTCTTTGCCAAGCTGGATACCTTTTATTTCTTTCTATTATCTGATTGCTGTTGCTAGGACTTCTAACACTATGTTGAACAGTAGTGGTGAGAGTGGGCATCCTTGTCTTGTTCCTGATCTCAGAGGAAAGGCTGTCAGTTTTTCCCCATTGAGAATGATATTCGCTGTGGGTTTTTCATAGATAGATTTTATGAGGTTGAGAAATGTTCCCTCTATCCCTATACTTGGAAGAGTTTTGATCAGGAACAGATGTTGTATTTTGTCAAATGTCTTTTCTGCATCAATTGAGAGTACCATGTGGTTTTCTCTCTTCTCTTATTGATTTGTTCTATCACGTTGATTGTTTTGCGAGTGTTGAACCAGCCCTGCATCCCTGGGATAAAACCCACCTGGTCATGGTGGATAATCTTTTTAATGTATTGTTGGATCCTGTTAGTGAGGATCTTGTTAAGAATCTTGGCATCCATATTCATCAGCGATATTGGTCTGAAGTTCTCCTTTTTGATGGGGTCCTTGTCTGGTTTGGGGATTAGAGTGATGCTGGCTTCATAGAAAGAGTCTGGAAGTTTTCCTTCCATTTCTATTTTTTGAAAGAGCTTCAGGAGAATAGGTGTTATTTTTTCTTTGAATGTTTGGTAGAATTCCCCAGGGAATCCGTCTGGGCCTACACTCTTGTTTTGGGGGAGGTTTTTGATCACTGCTTCAATCTCATTACTAGATATAGGTCTATTCAGATTGTCAATGTCTTCTGGTTTCAGTCTTGGTAGTTTATAGGTTTCTAGGAATGTATCCATCTCTTCTAGGTTGTTAAACATATTGGCATATAATTGTTGATAGTAATTTTTGATGACTGTTTCTATTTCCTTGGTGTTAGTCATGATCTCTACCCTTTCATTCATGATTTTATTAATTTGGTCTTCTCCCCTTTCTGTTGGGTTAGTTTGGCCAATGGTTTATCGATCTTATTGATTCTTTCAAGAACCACCTTTAGTTTTGTTGATGCATTCTACTGTATCTCTAGTTTCTGATTCATTCATCTCTGCTCTAATCCTTATTATTTCCTGCCTTGTGTGGGGGTTTGGTTTAATTTTTTGTTGATTTTCCAGTTCTTTAAGGTGTAATGAGAGTGGGTGTATTCGGGATTTTTCAATTTTTTTGAGTGAGGCTTGGATGGCTATGAAGTTCCCCCTTAGGACTGTCTTTGCTGTATCCCATAGGTTTTGGATCGACGTATCTTCATTCTCATTGGTTTCCATGAAGTGTTTCAGTTCTTCTTGATTTCTTGGTTGATCCACATATTCTTGAGTAGGATCGTCTTTAGCTTCCAAGTGTTTGATTTTCTCCTCAACTTTTTATGGTGGTTGAGTTCCAGTTTCACGGCATTGTGGTCAGAGAATATGCAGGGAACAATCTCAATCTTCTGGTATCGGTTGAGCCCTGATTTGTGACCTAGTATGTGGAAGACCATTTATTTTTATGCACTTTATCCAAAATACTATATCATAACAGATTAAATAAAGAAACAAATAAGAGAAAAGAGCTGTCTTCTATTAAACCAGACATTAGCGGTCCACAAAAAATGAAAAACAGCCGCTCTACATTATTTAGTTTTAGAAAACAGTTATTTTTCACAAAAACATTATTCATGTTCTCATACAATAGGTTTACCATATTTTTATATTAATTAATATCTTTAAAGATTATCCCTGCTTGAATTTCTATGCAATATTATTTACCTATCAGAGTCAATATATATAATCCACATAAACAAAAGCTTGTAGAGTCCTTAATACTTTTTAAGAATGTAAAGGAAGAATGTAAAGGGGTTCTAAGACCAAAACGTTTGAGAACTAGTGTTCATAATCAATAGAGTAATAGAAAAAGCAATCCATTATAATACAAACTGATAGTATTAATTTAAAACTTATTAATTTCACAAACATTTATTAGATATAGAGTAAGTTCAAGATCCTGTGTTTAGAGTGGAGAATACTACATTCCACCCTAAAAACAGTAGAATACTCATTCTCCTCGAGTGCACATGGAACTTTCTCCAGAATAGACCACATACTAGGTCACAAATCAGGGCTCAACCAATACCAGAAGACTGAGATTATTCCCTGTATATTCTCTGACCATAATGTCTTGAACCTGGAACTCAACCACAACAAAAAGTTCAGAAGAATATCAAACACATGGAAGTTAAAGACTCTCCTGCTCAAGAATTTTTGGATCAACTGCTAAATCAAAGAACTCAAACACTTCATGGAAACCAATAAGAATAAAGATACGTCAATCCAAAACCTATGGGTTACAGCAGAGGCAGTCCTAAGAGGGAAATACATAGCCATCCAAGCCTCATTCAGAAAAATTGAAAAATCCCAAATACACCAACTATCATTACACCTTAAAGAACTGGAAAATCAACATCAAATTAAACACACACACACACACACACACACACACACACACACACACACAAGACGGAAAATACTCAGGATTAGAGCAGAGATCAATGAATTAGAAACTAGAGATACAGTAGAACACATTAACGAAACTAGAAGCTGGTTTGTTGAAAGAATTAATAAGATCGATAAACCATTGGCCAAAATAATCCAAAGGAAAAAAAGACCCAAATTAATAAAATTATGAATGAAAGGGGAGAGATCACCACTAACACAAGGAAATAGAAACAATCATCAGAAATTATTATAAACAGTTAAATGCCAGTAAGTTTAACAACCTAGAAGACATGGATCCATTCCTGGAAACCTATAAACTTCCAAGACTGAAACAGAAAAAAATTGACAATCTGAATAGATCAATATCTACTAACGAGATTGAATCAGTGATCAAAAACCTCCCAAAAGCACAGGACCTGATGGATTCCCTGGGGAATTCTACCAAACATTCAAAGAAGAAATAACACTTATTCTCCTGAAGCTGTTTCAGAAAATGGAAACAGAAGGAAAACTTCCAGACTCTTTCTATGAAGCCAGCATTACTCTAATCCCCAAACCAGACAAAGACCCCATCAAAAAGGAGAACTTCAGACCAATATCTCTGATGAATATGGATGCCATGATTCTTAACAAGATCCTCGCTAACAGGATCCAACAATACATTAAAAAGATTATCCACCACGACCAGGTGGGATTTATCCCAGGGGTGCAAGAAGGGTGGTTCAACACTCACATAATCAATCGATGTGATAGAACAATTCAATAAGAGAAGAGAGAAGAACCACATGGTACTCTCAGTTGATGCAGAAAAAGCATTTGACAAAATAAAACATCCGTTCCTGATCAAAACTCTTCAAAGTATAGGGATAGAGGGAACACTCCTCAACCTCATAAAATCTACCTATGAAAAACCCACAGCGAATATCATTCTCAATGGGGAAAAACTGACAGCCTTTCCTCTGAGATCAGGAACAAGACAAGGATGCCCACTCTCACCACTATTGTTCAACATAGTGTTAGAAGTCCTAGCAACAGCAATCAGACAACAGAAAGAAATAAAAGGTATTCAAATTGGCAAAGAAAAAGTCAAACTCTCTCTCTTTGCAGATGACATGCTACTCTATATGGAAAACACAAAAGACTCTACCCCCAAACTACTAGAACTCATACCACAATTTAGTAATGTGGCAGGATACAAAATCAATGCACAGAAATCAGTTGCACTCTTATACACTAACAATGAAAACATAGAAAGGGAAATCAGAGAATCGATTCTGTTTATTACAGCACCAAAAAACACAAGATACGTAGGAATAAACCTAATCAAAGAAGTTAAGTATCTGTACACGAGGAACTATAGAACACTCATGAAAGAAATTGAAGAAGACACAAAAAGATGGAAGAGCATTCCATGCTCATGGATCAGAAGAATAAACATTGTCAAAATGTCTATACTGCCCAGAGCAATCTATACTTTCAATGCTATCCCGATCAAAATTCCATCAACATTTTTCAAAGCGTTGGAACAAATGATCCTAAAATTTATATGGAATGAAAAATGACCCCAAATTGCTAAAGAATTGTTGAAGAAGAAAAACAAAGCTGGGGGCATCTCGTTACCTGACTTCAGGCTTTATTACAAAGCTATGATCACCAAGACTGCACGGTACTGCCAAAAACAAAACAAAACAAAACAAAACAACAACAACAAAACAGACAAATAGACCAATGGAACAGAGTAGAGAGTCCAGATATGGACCCACAAATATATGCTCAAATCATCTTTGACAAAGCAGGAAAAAATATCCAGTGGAAAAAAGACAGTTTCTTCAATAAATGGTGCTGGGGAAATTGGACAGCTACATAGAGAAGAATGAAACTAGACCATTCTCTTATGCCACAGACAAAGATAAACTCGAAATGGATGAAAGACCGCAACCTGAGGCAGGAATCCATCAAAATCCTAGAGGAGAACATAGTCAGTAACCTCTTTGACGTTGGCCACAGCAAATTCTTTCAAGGCAGGTCTCCAAAGGTAAAGGAAACAAAAGCAAAATTGAACTTTTGGGACTTCATAAAAATAAAAAGCTTCTGCACAGCAAAGGAACAGTCAACAAAACAAAGAGGCAACCCACAGAATGGGAGAAGATATTTGCAAATGACACTATGACAAAGGGCTGCTATCCAAGATCTATAAAGAACTACTCAAGCTGAACACCCAAAAAGAAGATGAACACATCAAAAAATGGGCAGGAGACATAAAGAGGCACTTCTCCATAGAAGATATACAAATGGCTAACAGACAAATGAAAAAATATTCAGCATCACTAGCTATCAGAGAAATTCAAATCAAAACCAGAGACACCACTTCACACCGGTCAGAATGGCCAAAATTAACAATACAGAAAACAACAAGTGTTGGAGAGGTTGTGGACAAAGGGGAACCCTCTTACACTGTTGGTGGGAATGCAAGTTAGTGCAGCCGCTTTGGAAAACAGTGTAGAATTTCCTTAAAAAATTAAAAATAGAGCTACCCTATGACCCTACAATATCACTAGTGGGTATTTGCCCCAAAGATACAGATGTAGTGGAAAGAAGGGTCATATGTACCCCAATGTTCATGGCAGCAATGGTCACAATCGCCAAACTGTGGAAAGAGCCAAGGTACCCTTCAACAGACAAATGGATAAAGAAGATATGGTACATATATACATGGAATAGTACGCCTCCATCAGAAAGGATGAATATCCAACTTTTGTAGCAACATGGACCGGATTAGAAGACATGCTGAGTGAAATAAGCAAAGTAGAGAAAATCAAGTATTACACGGTTTCACCTACTTGTGGTGCATAAGGAATAATATAGAGGATAGTAGGAGAAGGAAATGAAATGGGAAGTAGGGTAAATCGGGGAGGGAAATGAAATATAAGAGACTTTGGACTCAGAAACAAACTGAGGGTCCTGGAGGGGTGGGGGTGAGGAATGGGAGAGCCTGGTGGTGGGTACTGAGGGCATGGAGCACTGGGTGTGGGGCATAAACAATGATTCTTGGAACACTGAAAAAATAAAATAATATAATAAAAAAATTTAGAATATTTGTCACCAGCTAAACCAAGTATTCCTAATATATTAGTGTATTTTCTTTTGGATTTCAGTCAATGCCCTTATATAAATAAATTGGCAGTTTATACATTTCTCACAATAATTAGACAAAAATTTTTATGTTCTAAGAAGTTTCTCCTATGTTTATTTTACTTATTTGTATATGGTGAATATTTTCCACTTTGATTTTTTCATAATAAAATAGTTTATTGCTCATTTAAAAAAAAAAAAGAAAGGAATGGAGAATACTAAGAAGCGTAGGCCAAGAGTTCTCAGCCCCAACTACTCAGGGTCTGCTAGCAAGTGCTGCAATAGCAATATGAACAAAAACAGTACCAAGGGGAACATAAGACGCTGTCTGTAAGAGATGATGGGAGGGGATGAGAGATAGGCTGGAGAAAGTGTTAGATAAGATAAAGCCAGGAGACAAATGGTATTTCAGTTTTTTTGTGGGGGGGGGAGGGAGGGACAGAAGTAGGCTTTAAGATCAGTAGCAATCATTAATTGAGTATCTATGTATAAGGTACAACAGGGGATGCAAAAATATCTACAGTCTTCTAAGAAACTAAAGTAAGGAACAGAGGGCATAAAACAATTATCAGAAAAAAGAAGATAATCAGGGATGGCCTCCCACGGGAATTCTACCAAGCATTTAAAGAAGAATTAATACCTATTGTTCTGAAACTATTTCAAAACATAGAAATGGAAGGAAAATTCACAAACTCACTCTATGAGGCCAGCATTACCTTGATCCAAAAACCAGACAAAGACCCAACCAAAAAGGAGAATTACAGACAAATACCACTGATAAACATGGAGGTAAAAATTCTCACCAAGATACTAGCTATAATGATCCAACAGTACATTAGAAGGATTATTCACCACAACCAAGTGGGATTTATTCCTGGGCTGCAAGGGTGGTTCAATATTCACAAGTCAATCAATATGATACACCACATTATTAAAAGAAAGGACAAGAAACATATGATCCTCTCAATAGATGCAGAAAAAGCATCTGACCAAATACACCATCCTTTCTTGATAAAAACTCTCTGCAGTGTAGGGATAGAAGGAACATACCTCAATATCATAAAAGCCATATATATGAAAAACCCACAGCAAATATCATTCTCAATGGGAAAAAATTGAGAGCTTTTCCCCTAAGGTCAGGAATACAACAGAGATGTCCATTCTCACCATGTTGTTCAACATAGTACTGAAGTCCTAGCCTCAGCAATAAACCAGCAAAATAAATAAATAAATAAATAAATAAATAAATAAATGGCGTCCAGATCAGCAAAGATGAAGTCAAACTTCCACTCTTTGATGACATGATACTCTATGTAGAAAACCCAAAAGACTCCACCCCAAAATTGTTGAACTTATACAAGAATTCAGCGAAGTGGCAGGATAGAAAATCAATGCCTGGAAGACAACTGTGTTTCTTTGCAGTAACAATGAGGCAGAAGAAAGAGAAATCAAGGAATCGATCCATTACAACTACACCCAAAACCATAGGAAACCTTAGAATAAACCTAACCAAAAAGGTAAAATATCTCTACTCTGAAAACTACAGAATACTCATGAAAGAAATTAAGGAAGATACAAAGAAAAGGAAAAATGTTCTAAACTCAATGATTAGAAGAACAAATATTGTTAAAATGTCTATGCTAACAAAAGCAACGTACACATTTAATGCAATCCCTATCAAGATACCATAAACATATGTCACAGAGCTAGAACAATCTTACAATTTGTATGGAACCAGAAAAGGCTCTGAATGGTTTGTTGAGGGGGAAAAAAAAAAAAAAGGTGGTGCATCACAATTCCACAGTTCAAGTTCTATTACAAAGCTATAATCATCAAGACAGCACAGTACTCACACAGAAACAGACACATAGATCAATGGAACAGAATAGAGATCCAGAAATGGACCCTCACCTCTATAGTCAACTAATCATTGACAAAGCAGGAATTTCCATCCCATGAAAAAAAGACAGTCTCTTTAACAAATGGTGTTGGGAAAATTGGACAGCCACATGCAGAAGAATGAAACTAGGCCATGGTTCGTTACACGATGCACAAAAATAGACTCAAAATGGATGAAAGATCTAAATGTGAGATAGTAATTCATCAAAATCCTAGAGGAGAACACAGGCAGCAACCTCTTTGACATCAGCTGCAGCAAATTCTTGTTGCACATGTCTCTAAAGGTAAGAGAAACAAAAGCAAAAATTAACTATTGGGATTTCATCAAGATAAAAATCTTTTACACAGCAAAGAAAACAGCCAACAAAACTAAAAGACAACCTTTGGAATAGAAAAAGACATTTGCAAATGTCTTATCAGATAAAGGGCTAGTATCTAAAATCTATAAAGAACTTGTCAAACTCAACTTCCCAAAGAACAAACAATGCAATCAATAAATGAGCAGAAGACATAAAGAGACATTTCTCCAGAAATCCAAATGGCCAAAAGACACATAAAAAAGTGCTCAACATCACTTGGCATCAGGGAAATACAAATCAAAACCACAATGATAAATACCTAGCAATGCAATTGCTGGTATTTACCCAAAGCATATAAACATAGTGATCCAAAGGGGCACATGCACCCCAATGTTCATAGCAGCAATGGCCACAATCTCCAAATTATGGGAAGAGCCCAGATGTCCATCGACAGATAAATGGATAAAGAAGATGTGGTATATATACACAACTTAACCATCTAAAAAGATGAAATCTTTCCATTTACAATGACATGGTTGGAACTACAGAGTATTATGCTAAGTGAAATAAGTCAGTCAGAGAAAAACAATTATATGATTCCACACATGTGTGGAATTTAAGAAATAAAACAGATGAACATAGGAGAAGGAAAGGAAAAACAAAATAAGACAAAATCAGAGAGGGAGACGAACCATAAGAGTCTCTTAACTATAGGAAACAAACTGAGGGTTGCTGGGAACAGGGGAGGTGGGTAGGGAAGGGGATATCTGGATGATGGGCATTAAGAAGGGCACATGATGTAAACAGCATTGGGTGTTATATGCAACTGATGAATCACTAAACTCTACCTCTGAAAATAAAACAAATGAACAAAACAATGAGATACAACCTCACACTAGTTAGAATGGCTAAAATTAACAAGTCAGGAAACAACAGATGTTGGCAAAAATATGGAGAAAGGGGAACCCTCTTACACTGTTGATGGGAATAAAAACTGGTGAAGCCACTCTGGGAAACAGTATATAAATTCCTCAAAAAGTTGAAATAGACCTACCGTAGAACCCAACAATCGCACTACTGGGTATCTACCCAAAGATACAAATGTTCTGATCAAACATGGAAACACACACACACACACACACACACACACACACACACTGGACATTTTTTTTTGTCTTTTCTTTTTTTTTTTTTTTCAGTGTTCCAAGATGCATTGCCCATTCCCCACACCCAGTACTCCATGCAATAGGTGCACTCAGCACCCACCATCAGGCTCTCCCATCCCCTCACCCCCTCCCTCCAAATCCCTCAGTTTGTTTCTGTGTCCAAAGTCTCTCTTGTTTCATTTCTCTCCCTGAATTACCCTACTTCCCATTTACTTTCCTTCTCCTACTGTCTTCTATGTTACCCCTTATGTACCGAAAGTAAGTGAAACCATGTGATACTTGACTTTTTCTACTTGGCTTATGTCACTCAACATAATACTTCTAATCCAGTTCATCTTGCTACAAAAGTTGGATATTCATCCTTTCTGCTGGAGGCATAGTATTCCATTGTATATATGTACCACATCTTCTTTATCCATTCATCTGTTGAAGGGCACCTTGGCTCTTTCCACAGTTTGGAGATTGTGGCCATTGCTGCGATGAACATTGGGGTACATATGACCCTTCTTTTCACTACATCTGTATCTTTGGGGTAAATGCCCAGTAGTGCAATTGTAGGGTCATAGGGTAGTTCTATTTTTAATTTTTAAGGAATCTCCACACTGTTTTCCAAAGCAGCTGCACCAATTTGCATTCCCGCCAACAGTATAAGAGAGTTCCCCTTTCTCCACAGCCTCTCCAACACTTGTTGTTTCCTGACTTGTTAATTTTGGCCATTCTGACTGGTGTAAGGTGGTATCTCAGTGTGGTTTTGATTTGAATTTCCCTGATAGCTAGTGACGCTGAACATTTTTTCATGTGTCTGTTAGCCGTTTGTATGTCTTCTATGGAGAAGTGCCTCTTCCTGTCTCTTGCCCATTTTTTGATGTGTTCATGTTCTTTTTGGATGTTGAGTTTGAGTAGTTCTTTATAGATCTTGGATACCAACCCTTTGTCTGTAGTGTCATTTGCAAATATCCTCTCCCATTCTGTGGGTTGCCTCTTTGTTTTGTTGACTGTTTCCTTTGCTGTACAGAACCTTTTCATTTTGATTAAGTCCCAGAAGTTCATTTTCGCTTTTGTCTCCTTTGCCTTTGGAGACGTGTATTGAAAGAAGTTGCTGTGGCCGACGTCAAAGAGGTTACTGCCTATGTTCTTCTCCAGGATTTTGATGGATTCCTGCCTCACGTTGAGGTCTTTCATCCATTTCGAGTTTGCCTTTGTGTGTGGTGTAAGAGAATGGTCTAGGTTCATTCTTCTCTATGTCGCTGTCCAATTTTCCCAGCATCATTTATTGAAGAGACTGTCTTTTTTCCACTGGATATTTTTTTCCTGCTTTGTCGAAGATGATTTGACCATATATTTGTGGGTCGATATGTGGGCTCTCCACTCTGTTCCATTGGTCTATTTCTCTGTTTTTGTGCCAGTACCATGCTGTCTTGGTAATCACAACTTTGTAATAAAGCCTGAAGTCAGGTAATGAGATGCCCCCAGCTTTGCTTTTCTTCTTCAGCCATTCCTTAGCAATGTGGGGTCTTTTGTCATTCCATATAAATTTTAGGATCGTTTGTTCCAAGGCTTTGAAGAATGTTCATGGAATTTTGATCGGAATGTCACTGAAAGTATAGATTGCTCTGGGCAGTAGAGACATTTTGACAATGTTTATTCTTCCGATTCATGAGCATGGAATGCTCTTCCAATTTTGGGTCTTCTTCAATTTCTTTCATGAGTGTTCTGTAGTTCCTCGAGTACAGATCCCTGACTTCTTTGGTTAGGTTTATTCCTAAGTATCTTATGGTTTTTGGTGCAATAGTAAACGGAATCAATTCTCTGATTTCCCTTTCTATGTTTTCATTGTTAGTGTATAAGAATGCAACTGATTTCTGCACATTGATTTTGTATCCTGCCACATTATCAAATTGTTGTATGAGTTCTAGTAGTTTGGGGGTAGAGTCTTTTGGGTTTCCCATATAGAGTATCATGTCATCTGCAAAGAGAGTTTGACTTCTTCTTTGCCAAGCTGGATACCTTTTATTTCTTTCTATTATCTGATTGCTGTTGCTAGGACTTCTAACACTATGTTGAACAATAGTGGTGAGAGAGGGCATCCTTGTCTTGTTCCTGATCTCAGAGGAAAGGCTGTCAGTTTTTCCCCATTGAGAATGATATTCGCTGTGGGTTTTTCGTAGATAGATTTTATGAGGTTGAGAAATGTTCCCTCTATCCCTATACTTTGAAGAGTTTTGATCAGGAACGGATGTTTTATTTTGTCAAATGCCTTTTCTGCATCAATTGAGAGTACTATGTGGTTCTTCTCTCTTCTCTTATTGAATTGTTCTATCACATTGATTGATTTTGTGAGTGTTGAACCACCCTTCTTGCATCCCTGGGATAAATCCCACCTGGTCGTGGTGGATAATCTTTTTAATGTATTGTTGGATCCTGTTAGCGAGGATCTTGTTAAGAATCTTGGCATCCATATTCATCAGAGATATTGGTCTGAAGTTCTCCTTTTTGATGGGGTCTTTGTCTGGTTTGGGGATTAGAGTGATGCTGGCTTCATAGAAAGCGTCTGGAAGTTTTCCTTCCGTTTCTATTTTTCGAAAGAGCTTCAGGAGAATAGGTGTTATTTTTTCTTTGAATGTTTGGTAGAATTCCCCAAGGAATGCGTCTGTTCCTGGACTCTTGGTTTTTGGGAGGTTTTTGATCACTGTTTCAATCTCATTACTAGATATAGGTCTATTCAGATTGTCAATGTCTTCCTGTTTCAGTCTTGGTAGTTCATAGGTTTCTAGGAATGTATCCATCTCTTCTAGGTTGTTAAACATATTGGCATATAATTGCTGATAGTAATTTCTGATGATTGTTTCTATTTCCTTTGTGTTAGTCATGATCTCTCCCCTTTCATTCATGATTTTATTAATTTGGGTCTTCTCCCTTTTCTTTTGGGTTAGTTAGGCCAATGCTTTATCGATCTTATAGATTCTTTCTAAGAACCAGCTTCTAGTTTCATTGATGTGTTTTACTGTATCTCTGGTTTCTGACTCTTTCATCTCTGCTCTAATCCTAATTATTTCCCATCTTGTGTGGGGGATTGGTTTAATTTTTTGTTGATTTTCCAGTTCTTTAAGGTGTAATGAGAGTTGGTGTATTCGGGATTTTTCAATTTTTCTGAGTGAGGCTTGGATGGCTATGAATTTCCCCCTTAGGACTGCCTTTGCTGTATCCCATAGGTTTTGGATCGATGATCTTCATTCTCATTGGTTTCGATGAAGTGTTTCAGTTCTTCCTTGATTTCCTGGTTGATCCACAGATTCTTGAGCAGGATCGTCTTTAGCTTCCAAGTGTTTGATTTTCTTCTGAACTTTATATGGTGGTTGAGTTCCAGTTTCACGGTATTGTGGTCAGAGTATATGCAGGGAATAATCTCAATCTTCTGGTATTGGTTGAGCCCTGACTTGTGACCTAGTATGTGGTCTATTGTGGAGAACGTTCCATGTGCACTCGAGAAGAATGAGTATTCTGCTGTTTTAGGGTGGAATGTTCTGAAGATATCTATGAGATCCATCTGTTCCAATGTGTCATTCAAGGCTCTCGTTTCTTTGTTGATTTTCTGTTTAAATGATCTGTCCATTGCTGCAAGTGGTATGTTAAGATCTCCTATAATTAATGTATTTGTATCAATATGATTCTTTATTTTGCTTAACAGTTGGCTTATGTAGTTGGCTGCTCTCATGTTGGGGGCATAAATATTTATACTCGTTATATCTTCTTGGTGTATAGACCCTTTGGGAATGATGTAGTGTCCTTCTGTGTCGCTGACTACAGTCTTTAGATTAAAATCCAATTTGTCTGATATGAGAATCACTACCCTGCCTCTCCTTTGGGGTCCCTTGGCATGAAAGATGTTCCTCCATCCCCTCACTTTTAATCTGGAAGTGTCTTTAGATTCAAATGTGTTTCTTGTAAACAGCATATGGATGTGTCCTGTCGTTTTATCCAGTCTGCAACCTTGTGCCTTTTTATTGGAGTATTTAGGCCATTCACATTGAGAGTGATTATTGATAGATACGTTTGTATTGACATCATGTTGCCTGTGAAGTTCATGTTTCTATAGATTACCTCTGTAAATTTCTATTCTGTGTCACTCTTGTGTTCATTTCTCTTTTCTAGAACCCCTCTTAGTATTTCTTGTAGTGCTGGCTTGGTGGTTGTACAATCTTTTAGACTTTGGTGGTCCTGGAAGCTCTTTATTTCTCCTTCCATTCTGAAAGTCACCCGTGCTGGGTATATTATCCTTGTTTGCATATTTTTGTCATGTAATTTCCTGAATATGTCTTGCCAGCCCTTTCTGGATTGCCAGGTTTCTGTGGAAAGGTCTGACGTTATTCTGATGGTCCTCCCTCTCTAGGTAAGGGATCACTTCCCCCTAGCTGCCCTTAAGACATATTCTTTGGTTTTATGATTCACGAATTTCACAATTATGTGCCTGGAGGTTTTTCTGACCTCATTGATCTTGGGGGGTGTCCTCTCTGCCTCTAGGACATGAACATTAGTTTCATTCCCCAGATTAGGGAAATTTTCATCCATGATTTGTTCAACAATATCTTCTAGGCTTCCCTCTCTCTCAACTCCTTCAGAGATTCCAATAATTCTGATATTGGAGCGTTTCATGGCATCATTTATTTCCCTTATTCTGTTTTCATGGGATTTTAGCTGTTTGCTCCAAGACTTCTCTTCCATAAGTCTTCTACTTACTCCAGCTGTTAGCATATTTAAATTAGATTGCATCTCATTAATAGCCTTTCTAACCTCCGTTTTCACTTCTGTTATTAGGGCTTCCATTTTGAGACTTATGTTCTTTTCCAAACTAGCCATTGCTTGGACGATTGCTGCCCTGAATTCCATTTCTGTCATATTGTTTATGTTCATTTCCAGTAATGTGTGACCAGGGTTGCAGTCTCAGGGTTCTTCTGTTGGTTGTTCCTCCTCCGTGTCATTGTGGCAAGGAGTGGTTGAGAGGGTGTATAGCTAAATATATCAGCCACTATCCAGGTAGATTGGTCACTGGAGGGTTTTGGAGCAATCAGAATTCACCACCAAAAAGGAAAAAGAAAGAAAAAAGAGAAAAGGAGAAAGGGAGCAAGAAAAGAAACCCCTGCCAGAATGGGGCCCAGTAGAAGGATTTATATGGTACAAAACTACTACGGGGTAAAGAAAAAGGCCATCAAGAGTAAATGAAGAGATCAAAAAGTGAAGCCCAACCTGAATGACCCCAAGAACCAGTATTTATATGCTACAAAGGCAAAAACAATTATACAGAAACACTGACAGACTAGGGTGGGACGGTGAGGGCAGACACTCCTTGTGAGCAAGGAAAGTATTTCAAATCCTCCTGGGTTTGTCTTGTTATTATTGTTGGAGAAGCCTAGTTTCTAAAGATATAGGGAGATTAGAACTGGTTGTATTAGTGGTAGAATTTAATAGGGATGTAGGATTACCTTGAAGCTTATGTAACAGAAAAAATAAAGGAAAGAAGAGAGAAGAAAGGGGAAAAAAAACAGATAAAACAAACAAGCTAATGAGAGACAACAACAACAGAAAACACAGGTACGTGTTTGAAAAAATTTCAAGGTAAAAAATTGTATGGAGTGTTGTATTAAGTACCACGTTGTGATAAAAAGTCAGTTAAAAATTAAAAGAACAAAAACCGTGAGAATGAATTTTTAAGTTTAAAATGGAAACTTTAAAATTAAAAATAGAAAAAGGTTAAAAAAAGGAAATAAGGTGAAAAACTGTATCAATAAAGTGTACAGCTTTTGGGGCAGTACCAGGAGTTTAATAAATTGCCTTTCCACCCCCCATGTTGGGGTTTTACAGTTTGGGTGCTGTCCTCCTGTGCTTTTGGCTTGCTTTCTGGGGGCGGGGCCTGCCGCGCCGTTTTCAGTCCCTTCTACCTGGGCTGCATCTCTCTGCCCCCTTCCTAGGGACTGGAGTCTATTGTAACCAGGTTGT
>PITA01008012.1:0-87477 GCA_004023965.1 Spilogale gracilis | reverse complement strand
GGGACGCCTGGGTGGCTCAGTTGGTTAAGCGACTGCCTTCGGCTCAGGTCATGATCCCGGAGACCCAGGATCGAGTCCCACATCGGGCTCCCTGCTCGACGGGAAGCCTGCTTCTCCCTCTCTCACTCTCCCTGCTTGTGTTCCCTCTCTCGCTGTGTTTCTTGCTGTCAAATAAATAAAATATTTAAAAAAAAAAAAAAGAAAGAAAAGAGAAAGAATTGCAATCCAGGAGGCCTGGCACCAAACTGCACTAAGCTAACCAGTATACCACACTGCGACTCTAACATTTTGGATTTTTCACAAGCAGGAGGCATGAAATCATTCATCGAAGGTTGGGCAGCTAGCGAGAAGCAGCCAACCTCTTATTTTACAATTGGGGAATACAAGCGTCTCAATTTATGAGTTATAAATCGGGCAATACTTCATGAAATGGAGTCATTTAAGGCATCTTCTTTGCCTGACAACTATACAGGAACATACTTGTGCAAGAGAGGCCCATGAGTCCACTGATACATTCGCAGTACAAAACTGAATCCTCTTCGAACGGACCTTTGCTGGGGTTTTTCACTTCTTCTACACTGTGATCTAACTCTCCTCCAACCCCACCTGCCTGCCTCGGGCAGCCAGGTTCCACGTGCACTCCACCTGTTGCCCTATGAATGGGTCTGACCAATCAGGATAGCTCATCTTTCTTGGCTCGCTGATTCGCTCCAAGAATAGGCCGTTGAGCCAGTGGGAGCCCAGGAGACACAATCTCTCGCCTTCTGGGGGGACTGCTGCTGGAGGCTTCCTCTCTTGCTACTCCTCGGGATACCTGGAGGGAAACCGCCAGAAGAAATGCTGATAGAGGAAGAAAAGGGAAGTGATATAGACGGGCTCCACCGAGTTTAGGCTGAATCTGAGTCAGTCGTTCCCTGAACTTTTCAATGATGGGAGCCAATAAATTTCTCCCCTCCACCCTCTTAAGTCATTGTGGCTTGTGTTTCTATCATTCGTAGGGGCCTGTGGGTTCTCCCCCAGCTTACCTATTGTTCTTTCTCACCAGCCTAGTCCTCTAACTCTGAACTACCGGGCCTTTGCAAAAGCCTTTGCACATGATTTTCCTACCTCCCGGAATGCCCTTCCTCCTGCAGTCCTCTTCCCTATGACTCCTACTGAAACTGCCATCTCAACTCAGTTGCCATCTTCAAGCCTTCCCTAAACAACCCCCAATCTATTTCATGTACTTTTTCATTAGTTTATTGTGATTGCTAATTAATGCCCATTATGTATTTACTTGGATGATTATTTCGTAGATATCTCCACCCCAGGTCGCATAGACTGTATGTCCTGTTTGGGCAGGCCCTTTGTCTCTTTTGCTGACCACTATTTCCCAGTACCCAAAACAGTGTATGACATAAGTATGGTATTCAAGAAATGTCTATAAAATGAGTGACCTCAGATTTATCCCCTAAGTGGAAAGGAGGTGGACAATAGAACAGAATTATATAATATTTGCACCGCAAAGAGAGAATGTTCTGGAAATTTTTACGGATCCTGAGTATGGCTCTCCTAAGCCAGTATGACTTGCTCAGGACTGCTTCCAGGATTCCAATGAAATGGTTAATTTCTCATCAGTTTTCCCTCCTGATTTCCTGTGCTCTGTTCTATCAAATACCACTTTTCCATCAGCCTTCCATTCTCCAAAGACCCTTTTGAAATCCCTGGGGCTGATGTCTCATCTCCCATTCTCATTATCCTTGGGGTTTAGGCCATGAGGGGAAGCTGTGATGACATCCAGCCCTGATGACTCCGCAGTGACCGCAGGCCCAGTCACCACCTAACTGCAATTGTATGAGAGACCTCAAGTGAGAATCACCCAGCTGAGCCGAGTCAACCACAGAACACTGACAGATAATAATACATTTTGGGGTTAGGTCACTGAGGTTGAAGATGTCTTGTTACACAGCAATAGGTAATGAGAAAGAAAGGAGCAGAACCAGGATTTAAAGACTGTGGTCAGTTCCACTCGAATGCCTTTGGGTTAATCTATTGCTAAGCTTGAGAATGCCTTGCATACTTGGAGGTTTATAAGTCTTTATATATTATGGAAGTGATCGGCCTGCCTGCATCATTTCATTAACCACATTCAAGGGCCAAACTTCTGCACATAAGATATGAATCAAGACACCCAAGCCTAAGATATTCCCCTTCAATTTTTCTTTTTAAGGAAGAGAATCTGTGTTATAGTTTTACAGAAGTTTGTCAGCAGCATGGTAGAGAAGAAAGCACAGACTTCTTCAAATAAATGTTGAAATGAAAACTCAGGGACTCGACTGTCAGTGACTAGCACCAGGGTCTGTATCCTGTCTCCCCATTGCAGAAATGATCTTGGACAGAGCAGTGAGGGCACCTCCCTGAGCTTCAGTTTCCTCATCTGAAAAATGAGAGCTAAGCTTAGCAACTGTAGGGGGATTCGGGGTAGGAAATGACCTTTCCATGGAGTCCAGGAGTAAGAGGCCAACAGAGAAGCTGGTTTGCAGCTGCCTCTCCACCCTCACATCTCTGGCCATCGAGAATCAACAGTTTTGGGCGCCTGGGTGGCTCAGTTGGTTAAGCGACTGCCTTTGGCTCAGGTCATGATCCCGGAGACCCGGGATCGAGCCCCGCATCAGGCTCCTGCTCGCAGGAAGCTTGCTTCTCCCTCTCTCACTCCCCCTGCTTGTGTTCCCTCTCTGGCCGCGTTTCTCTCTGTCAATTAAATAAAATCTTTAAAAAAAATGAAAAAAGCTTCATAACCTTTCATGATTATTAATATTTACATGTAAAAAAATCAAACAGACAAAGAGAAGAAAGCAAAAAAGAGTTGCCATTATCTCACCATGGAGAGATGCTCACTCCTGATATATTTTTTAAAGATGTATTTATTTATTTATTTGAGAGAGAGTGAGTGGGGGAAGGAACAGAGGAAGAGAATCTTCAAGTAGACCCCTCACTGACCATGGAGCCCAACACGGGGCTTGATCCCACCACTCCTGAGCCGAAATAGCACAAGCAGGGGGACCAGCAGAGAGAGAGGGAGAAGCAGGCTCGATCCCAAGACCAAAGGTAGACACTTAAACCACTAAGCCACCCAGGCACCCCTCCTGATATTTTTTAATCTTCCTTTTCCACTTAACAATTGATTGCAGACAGTTCATGTGAATGAACTTAAGCCAAGGTCATTGTCATTTGTACCATGGGCTAAATATCACAGACTTGGGAATGAGACAACCTCTGTCCAGATTCTTTCTCCCCTACTCACTGGCTGTGTGACCTTTACCTTTCTGCACCTGCTTCCTCCACTGTAGGAGGGGAATGATCACAGCACTTACCTCAGAGAGTTGTCGAGATGAACAAGTGACTTATTACCCCACACACAGTTGCCAACCACTTTCTATTAGCCGCACTTACTATGAACTATGGTAATATGGATGGACCATGATGCTTTTAAAAAATCTCTAATTCTGGGGCGCCTGGGTGGCTCAGTTGGTTAAGCGACTGCCTTCAGCTCAGGTCATGATCCCGGAGACCCGGGATCGAGCCCCGCATCAGGTTGCCTGCTCGGCAGGAAGCCTGCTTCTCCCTCTCTCACTCCCCATGCTTGTGTTCCCTTTCTGGCTATCTTTCTCTCTGTCAAAAAAATAAAATCTTTGGGTGCCTGGGTGGCTCAGTGGGTTAAAGCCTCTGCCTTTAGCTCAGGTCATGATCTCAGAGTCCTGGGATCTAGGCCCGCATCGGGCTCTCTGCTTGGCAGGGAGCCTGCTTCCTCCTCTCTCTCTGCCTGCTCTCTGCCTACTTGTGATCTCTCTCTCTGTCAAATAAATAAATAAAAATATTTAAAAAAAATAAATAAAATCTTAAAAAAAAAATCTCTAATTCTGAGCTCTTTTTACTCACTTACACAACCTGTCTTTGCACTTTTGCCCAAGTATTTTTTCACGTGAAATTTCTCCAGGTAAGCTTGTCGATCAAAGGATACGCACTTTTCAAATTTTGTCCCCAAGAAATTTTGTATTAATTTATATTCTCGCTAAAAACATGAAAACATGAACAATGTCCATTTTTTCTATTCAGCCCCGCTCACACCAACCACGATCTTTACAATCCTTTTTTTTTTTTTTTTAACTGGCCCCGTGGATGGTCAGTGTTTCCTGGGCTTTTAAAATTACTTGTCCATATCAAGCTCCTGCAGCTCCCCAGCCACCTTGCCAGTTGACCTTCAGCTCCATTCATTTGCTCAACAAATAAACAAATATTGATTGAGTACCCACCACATGCCAGGCCCAGTTAGAGAGCTGGGCCATGGCACAGAATGACAAAACACCTCCTCGTGAGATGACCAAGGGGTAGGTGAGCCCTTGCATGCTAAGTGGCTGGCTAGCGGCTGCTTTAACACCCAGGAAACAACACTATATACACGATACCTTCATAAAAGAATACAGAATATACATTTTGTAAATACATAAATGATTTTTTATCACCATATATGACATTCTTTATCATTGTACATAAAATGATAATATCAAATGTTATCATTATAATTTTGAGGCATAGGACCTTAGAAGTCACGTCTCTCCATCCCCTAGTTTACTCATCTGTTAATGGGCTAATGCCACCTCCCTCAGAGGACAGAGGAGAAAGCGGAACCATGTATTCACTGTGCCTGGTGGTCATGGAGGTTGCAATGAGGTTGATACAGCCCCCACACAGCCTCCTCCCACTGATAGTTGGAGGACTTTGAGCCTTTGCTGACATTCCACTTTCTGCCCCTATCCCCTCACCCGTTGCTCTTGGGAATGTGAAATGGTGTAGCCACTCTGAAAAACAGCTTGACAGCTCTGAAAAAAGTTAGACACAAACTTCCCACATAACTCATCAGTTTTCCTTGTAGGTGTCTGCCCAAGAGAACTGAAAACAGTCTTTCGAACAAATACTTGTATACAAATGTGAATAGCCCTGGTTCTTAAACTTGAGAGCTGGTCTTAATCAACTGGAGGGACTGTTAAAACACGGAATGCCGGGCCCAGCCCCAGAGCTGCTGATTCAGGGAGGTCTGGTGGAATCTGAGAATCTGTACTTCTTTTTATTTTTTTATGACTTTAATTATTTGACAGAGAAACACAACTAGAGAAGGAACACAACCAGGGAGAGTGAGAGAGGGAGAAGCAGGATTCCCACAAGGCAGGGAGCCCGATACCAGGGCTTGATCCTGGGACCCTGGGGTCATGACCTGAGCCAAAGGCAGACGCTTAAGGACTGAGCCACCCAGGCACCTGAGAATCTAACAAGTTACCGCGGTTCTAACAAGTTACCGCGAGATGCCGAGGCTGAAGTGTGGTGGCCCTTCTTTGAGAACCACTGTCTGGGAGCTCTGAGGATGAAGGAGAAGAGTGGATGTTGGTGAGCTACTAATCATCTCCATCACATACGGGGAGGGGCCCCAAATCATGTCCCACGAAGGACCACCAACAGCATTAAGACCTTCTTCCAAGGCCTGTCTTCATAACTCACTCTCATCCTCTATCAAATATATAAAAATGCATCCACATATCACAGAAAATATGAAACTTTTTGCCGTGAAATAAATCTTGGAAGTATTTTATATGATTTTCTTTCTGAAATCATTTTGCCGCAAGGGATTCACCCTACTTCTGGCTGTCTATGATTTCTAAGCAATTAGTGTTCATCTTCCTTTATGGGAAATTCTTACAAAGTGAGAATTAAGCCACATGTTTTCCACTGTCCTGAAAAATGCATGAGCACTAGATTCAGTTAGAGAAAGTCTAATGTTACATTGTGTGGGCCTTTAATTAAATACGTATTAATATTGGCTTTGCAGGGTTTTAAAACATTTTTTGGATGTAGTAAAAAACAATTTAGGTCTCAAATATAAATGAAGGCCCTTGAAATAGTCCTAAGTCCTGGGCTTGGTGCCAAAAAAGCTTGCAAAATAAAGTGGAAGCTCTTCCTGAAATGTCTACACATGGACCCTGGAGAGGCTTCTTCATCTATAAATCACTGCAGGGCTATCCCACAGGAGGAGTGGCTGGGCCCTGTTCCTCACTGAGGTCCAAATGGGGGCCAGGGTAGAGGCTGCCAGGAAACAGCTTTCATCTCGGCCTCAGGAAGCTAGTCAGAGCTGCCAAGAGAAGGCCTGTCCTGTCCGGGGAGGCAGCTTTGTGAATGGCAATAAGAATGTCTCTGTGGGTCAGGATGGGCTGGGTTCTGCCACAGTAACAGATGGGCTCCAGATGGCTGTTGGTTATAACAGCAAAGAATTTGGTTTTGTTTGTTTGTTTAGGATTTTATTTATTTAGGGGCACCTGGGTGGCTCAGTCATTAAGTATCTGCCTTCAGCTCTGGTCATGAACCCAGAGTCCCAGGATCAAGCTCCACATCAGGCTCCCTGCTCAGCATGAAATCTGCTTCTCCCCCCTCACTCTCCCTGTTTGTGTTTCCTTTCTAGCTATGTTTCTCTCTATCAAATAAATAAATAAAATCTTCTTTTTAAAAAAAGAGAGTGAGAAAATGAGAGAAAGCACCAGCAGGGATGGGGGAGGGGCAGACAGAGAGGGAGAAGCAGACTCCCTGCTGAGCAGGGAGCCCAACCCCAGGCTCCATCCCAAATCCCTGAGATTATGACCTGAGCTAAACCCACTGAGCCACCCAGGTGCCCCCAACGAATTCTTTCTAACACTATGTGTCCATTGTGGGTCCACCGGTAGCTCTAATCCACTTTATCCACATCCAATGCCCCAGCCTGAAGTAACAACCCCTTGTGGGCCCCTGTCCACCTCCCAGCAGAGAGGAAAAAAGACACCTGTTGCTAATGACACATCAACCGGAACAGCTTCTGCTGGCGAATGACTCATGTCAGACAAAGAGTCACTCCTTGGCTGAACTCTCCTCAGGCTCCCCTGAGTTCTTTTTCAACTCGTCCTCGACCTTGGGACTGCTATGCTCTTCTTTGCATTGTCCAGTTGAAGGAAAAACATAGCAAAGTCAGTTTAGCTAGAATCGCCCATCCTCCATACCTAATGGAGAGCCTCACCCCCCGCTGTCCCCCTTGGGGGGTGTCTCATCACCCTAGCCTGACTTCCACCAAAATCTCACTTGGTCAGAATCCCTCTTGACATTTCCTTTCAATAATTTTTCATCCACTGGCCCCCACCCTACTTCTTGGTTATAAATTCTAACTTTTCCGTGTTGTATTCCAAGTTGAGCCCGATTTCTCTTCCGGCGCCCCCCCACACACACACTGCAAAACCCCACCGCAGTGGTCCAAGCACTCACCCTGATGGACCCTCTGAATAAAGCCTGCCTTACCATTCTTAATCAGGCAGCAGAAGGAGTAATTATCTCTTTAACACACCCATCGGCCAGAGGAAGTCACGGAGCAAGCCCGGTTCACAGAGCAGGGGAAGAATTCTCCAGCAAGTGGCACTGCGTGGTGCTTGAGAAGAATAATACCATCCTCCACCACTTGCCTTTGAGAGGGAAACCTGGGGCAACCATCCGTAAAGCAGACCTCATGCACAATGGTGGTCTTGTCCATTAGGTCTCATGCAACCAACCGTGTACTGGAGAGAGGGAAGGAATGTCCCTTACCTGAGGTCACAGAACCAGGAAGTGACAGAGCATCAGAAGGCCCTTCTCCCTCAACCCCCCACCAATTAATCTCTTACTCCATGCTTCTAGAGGGGGTGCAAGTGGGCTCATCTCTGATTTACATCCCTGCTCCTCAAGCCAGTGTGGAAGGTCACCTGGCTCTGATTCTGCTGGGCTTCAGGGTGGGGGAGTCACAAAACCTCTGCGGAGAGCTTGTTGGTGGGAGATGTAGGTACCCAGCCTCACATTCAAAAGGCATTTTATGCGTGATTTATCTTGATTAGTTCCTTTTTGAAAAATCATTTTCACCACATCATTTATTTGCAAAGGAACCTTCAATGGCTTCCAACTTCCAGCCTACGAGACCTGATCCGAGTTCACTTCCCCCCCTCCCAGCTATACTGAAAGCCCGCATCAATTTCCCTTTGTGGTATAAAAATTGAGATCATATTGGGAGAGGAGCAATGGGTACCAGGGTAGTGACCAGCAATAGCCATCAACATTCACCCCTGTGACACCGTCTTCCTACAATAAAAATAATGCCTGTTTTTTCATAAACTAGTGTCCTCGTGGGCACACAGGTAAATTACATTTGCTGGCTTCCTTGCAGTGGGGCCGTGTAACTGTGCTCTGGACACTAAATGTGAGCCGAGACGTGACTTACACTGCTTTGAGGCTTGGCCCATAAAGATCTTCCAATCTCAAAATGTCGGAGGAAACCAGAGCCTGCCAGTAGTTAAAGTATAAAAGCAGGTTTTACTCAGGAACTATTGCAATAGGGTGTTTGAAATAAAATATGACTGAGTACATTTGAAGATCTAATTGGGTTTGTTAAAGGATTCATAAATGGGGCAGCATCCCATCTAGCAATTAGAGGGGAGCTCTGAGGAGAAGTTCCACGGAATGAAAAGTTTTTATAAGAAGGAGGGTGGGGCAAGAAAGTTATTAGCAAAAGGAAGGACTGTTCCAGGCAAGATGCAGTGGGAGGTCTGGGGGTCTTGTCTAGTGGATTACCTGTCTTCCCTTGGGGGATAGAGAGAGCGCCCATGTGACAGCTGACCTCACTGGTGCTTATCAGAAAATTCCTGATTGAGAGGTTAAGACACAAGCGTACATTTCTCAGGAAGGCTGAAACTGCAATTAGGCTAGGTAGTAAGCCCCAGTTTGGTGAGTGGGCGGGCCCGAGTGATGCTATTTGGGGCCTGTGGTTTTCTTTTTAACCAGGGAAAAAAGAGACTTCAGTACAAGACTGGGCTCAATTCTGAATACAACAAGGAAAAATCAGAATTCACAGCCAAGGAGCAGGGTGAGTAGGTCAATGGATGGAAAATTATTAAGAGGAAATATCAGTGCTAAGGGGAAATTCTGGCTAAATAAGATTTTTGCTAAAGGCAGGTCTGGGTGATCAGACATCACTTGAGGGGTGGTGGGGGGTGATGAATTTCCTCAGATATGCAGGGTGGGAGATTCTGGCTAAAATGATTTAGCAGAGTGTTCTTGTTAAAACTCTTAGAAGAGCTAGACAGGGCCATGTTAGGCTCAGAGGAGTTTGGTCAAGTTTGGTCCAGGAGAGAACCTTTACCAACCCTCCATTCGATCCTAGTGTTTAAACAGCACCTCTAAAGAATACTTGGGGGACAGTTGAGGAAACGTGAAAAGGGACTTGATGTGAAACAATATTCTAGAATTTTAAGTGTTCTTGTGCTCGCTTCAACAGCACACACACTAAAATTTTCTTGCACGTGGTAGTATCCTTGGGTTCTATAGGATATTCTTATTTTTGAAGAGTTGTGTACTTAAGTATTTAGAGGTGAAAATTTAGCCCAAGACCACAGGTGTGGGTCTCAGGTTAGGACTGACAATCGGACTCACGACACAATGGCTCACCTGGCACCTCATTTTCTTAGAAAGGATATGGAGCAGGAAACATAGCAGCAGTTTCATAGAGAACATCCATATGGCTTTTCTTTTTAAATTTCTGCATGTGGGGCCTGTTCTAGCTGCAACAATTTCAACAAAGGGAAGCCACTGGCTCTGAGGTCCCCTGCTAGGTGAGTTGTGGGTAAAGGTAAGAAGCTACTTCCCATTCTTCAGCAAAGCAATAGTCCGTAAATTATAAGTTACTTCAGGGAAAACCCTACAAGACAAATACAGCAATCGAGGGGCATTCTTGGGTCCGCTTAACAGCAGAAGACAGGTCCTGCAGGAACCCCATCTAACTGCAGACTGAAAATCCACTTTTTTTTAATCCGTTTTTTTTTTAATCCATTCTTGAGGTTGGAGGAGGGAGTCCAAGTTCAGCCCTGAAGGCTTTTCCTCTCTCCCTGATCTCTGCAACTTCTTTTGAAGTGCTTTGATTTTTAAAAAAAAGAAAAGAAAAAGAAAAAGTTAAAGTAAATATGACTGAATGCGAACAACTGTTGAATCTAGGAAATGAGAAAGTGTTTACCAAACTATTCCTCCAGTGCTACTGTGGTGGAAAATTTTCTGTACAGGAAATCGAAAAAATAAAATCTAAGACGGAGTAATTCACCCCTTGCTTTTATTTCCTGTGGTTTACGAGTCAACTCTGCCCGTTTAAACCTTCCTGCTCTCACGTCACAGGGCAGATCTTTCTGGTTTCACGTAGTCCCCTTCCAGCTCCTAACTGCAGATTGGAGCCTATGATCCCTCCCTCCCTCCAGTGCAAGTGCAAATTCTCTGGAAGCGCGTGCCTTTAGACTCTGTTGGTTTCCTTCGGTTGCAGGGTGCGCGCGCGGGCGCGCGCGAGCGCACACACACACACACACACACACACACACACAGCCTTAAACCAAAAAAAAAAGAAAGAAAGAAAGAAAGAAAGAAAAAAAAAGAAACTTTTCCACATAACCAAATAGTCCTAGATGTCGCTTCAACCAAATTTTGTGCTAAAGACTAGAGAATGAGGCCAGGTCCCCAACTCTCTCTCCCCATTACTGGCTTTACATAGTCAGTGTCCCGTCCACTAGTAGACAAGTCGACGGTAGTTAACAGCTTCGGAACTGTCTCCTTCCAGAAGCGCGAGCGGCAGCCTTGGCCGTCCTCTCCCCCCTCCCCGCTCCCCGCTAGTTCTCAGCAGAAGTCCCAAGCTCACTCTGATTGGACAGGCTGATCCGCAATCCCACCCCCGAACCAATCACTTAAGCCAGGGAATAAGAGCCCTGATTGGCCTATCCTGCGAGATACGCTCCGCACCTGGATGACCCGTGGAGTTTCCGACCGGACGGGAGAGGGGCGGGGAAAGGGGCAGGGAAGGGGCGGGAGCTGGACGTAGCTGGACTCTGGAAGGTTAGCAGCAGGTCTCAGGGATGAGAGCAGAGAGGGAGGTAACTTGATTGGTGACCTCGTCCCAACCTACTCCACAGGACATTTGGATCTTAGTTGGCTCGGAGTGCCTTTACAACCTGTAGGTTCCACAGTGATTTTTTTGGACACTGTAAGGGCTTGGCTCTTTGGCTGGATTCCGCCCCCCCTCCCGGAAGTATTAATTAACCTGCTTTCCTGCCCCTGTCAGGAGCCCGCACTGGCTGGGTGTAGTAGTTCACAAAGTTACAACCAGATGGAGATAGAGAAGCGAGAAGCCAGTCTCCAGTCTCTGGTTTTTGTGTGTTTACTTTTTAGTGAAGTATAAAATATATACAGAAAAGTGCAAATTAAGGGTTCCGTACAATGAATTCTCACAAACTGAACAAACTTGTGTGACCAACATTCATTCATCTCAAGAGACAGAATATGGCCAAAACCTTCCACCCACCCTCCCCTCCCCCTGCAAAGATCACCACTATCCTGACTCAGAGCCCTAGATTAATCTTTCTCATTTTGTCATTTATATTCATGGATCATACGGTATGTGCTCCTTTTGGGTCTGGCCTTTTCACTCAACATTCGTTTGTGAGCTTTATCCATGGTGTCTTGGGTAATTGTATGTTGTGGGTTTTTTGTTTGTTTTTTAAGTAAACACCACTCTCCTGGGGTGAGACTCAAAGTCACACGCCAGAGATCAAGAGTCGCATGTTCCACTGACTGAGTCCTCCCCCCCCCACCCCCGGGCGCCCCTGTACTTGTATTTTTGAATGAACACAGTTCATTATGGTTCTATAGTTCTGTTCTGTCGTGCATGGGCATTTGGGTGATTTCCAGGGGGGCATTATGAATAGTGCCATTATGAATCTTTCCCTTATCTTTTGGTGGAGTTTTTGTTTTTTTTTTAAGATTTTATTTATTTATTTGACACAGAGAGATCACAAATAGGGAGAGAGGCAGGCAGAGAAAGAGGGGGAAGCAGGCTCCCCATTGAGCAGAGAGCCCGATGTGGGACTCGATCGCAGGACCCTGAGACCATGACCTGAGCTGAAGGCAGAGGCTTAACCCTCTGAGCCACCCAGGTGCCCAGATGGAGATTGTATATAGTTTTGTTGGGTGGATGCCTGTGAGTGGGATTGTTGGGCGGTAGGTTATATGTATTTGTACAGCACTAGGGGCTCCTACCAAGCTGCTTCCAAGGAAGTTGAGCTGATTTATACTTCCGGTGGTGGTACAACAGGGTTCTCATTGCACTGTTTTCTATCTCTTCCATTTTAGTCATTCAAATAGGTTAGGCTTTTTTTTTTTTAAGTTTATTTACTTATTTACTTAAAAATATTTTTAAAGATTTTATGTATTTGGCAGGGAGAAACCCAGCTAGAGAGGGAACACAAGCAGTGGGAGTGAGAGAGAGAAAAGAAGGCTTCCCACGGAGCAGGAGCCCGATGCCGGGCTAGATCCTGGAACTCTGGGATGATGACCTGAGCCGAAGGCAGACTGAGTCACCCAGGTGCCCCAATTTATTTATTTTTTTAGTAATCTCTAAATTAGTTAGTTTAGTAATCTTTACACACTCAAACTCACAATCCCAAGGTCAAGAGTGACATCTGCCTCCAACTGAGCCAACCAAATGTCCCTAGGCTTTTTTTAAAATAGATTTATTTAGCACAGTTTACATACTGTAAAATTCACCTGTTTATATGTGTTCAATTCAATGATTTTTGGTAAATTTATGGAGTTGTGCAACCACCATCACGAACCAATTATAGAAAATTTCCATCACTCTGAAAAGACCTCTCATGCCCATTTTCACTTGGGTTTTAACCTCATTGTTTTCAATAGCCTTTAGGGACTTCCTTGGTGCCAGGCACGTTGCTAAGCAACATCTGTGATTTTAAAAATCAGTAAGAGGTGCTTGGGTGACTTGGTTGGGCATCTGACTCTTGGTTTCAGCTCAGATCGTGATCTCGGGGGATTGAGATCAAGCCCCATATCGGGTTCTGCGCTCAGTGTGGAGTCTGCTTCAGATTCTCTTTCTCTCCCTCCCACTCACTCTCTCTCTCTCTCTCAGATAAATATAAATCTTTTTTAAAAAATTAGAAAGAATCAGGTGCCTGGGTGGCTCAGTCGGTTAAGCGGCTGCCTTCGGCTCAGGTCATGATCCCAAGAGTCCTGGGATGGAGCCCACATTGGGCTCCCTGCTCAGTGGGGAGCCTGCTTCTCCCTCTCCCTCTGCCCCTCCCCCCTCACTTGTGTCCTCTGTCTTTCTCATAAATAAATAAAATTAAAAAAAAAATAAAACAGGAAGACCTGGTCCTTGCAGCTAAGAGAAAGACAGACAACTAATCCAATGGCTGTGATTCAGGGGAGGCACAGAGCAGCATACAGCATGTGTGGTGACTTAGAAAGGGTTGAGGGTTTCCCAAGTTTTAATTGCACGTGGGGGGAAATGAAGGGAAGGAGAATTAGCTTGACTACCACCTGGGAGGGAAAATGTCCCTCCGAAGAAGAGCTCAGCTTTCTGGGCTTTGCTTTGAGAACTTTCCAATCAGGGACTTGATGAGGGTTCTCGGCCCTTTGTACCAGAACGTCCTGGATGCCGGCACATGTGTGCCTCCCCCACTGGACTGAGAGCCCTTAAGGACAAGGGTCTCAGCCCACTTTTTCACTGTGTCTTCAGGGCTTGACCCAGCATCTAGCACACAGTAGGTGCTTGTATTCGCTTCATGGGCTGCTATGACAAAATGCTACAGCAGCAGGAATTTATTCTTTCATGATTCTGGAGGTTCAAAACCAGAAGTCAAGATGTGCGCAGAGTCCTTCTCCCTGTGAAGCTCCAAGGCAGGATCTTTCCTTGCGCCTTCTGGCTTCTGATGATTGCTGGTGATCCATCCTGATCCCTGGCTCCCACTACATCTCTCCAATCTCTGCATATTCATGTTTGTGTCTTTGTGTCTCTTCTCCTCTTCTTTTAAAGACACTGATTGTGTTGAATTTAGGGCTCACACTACCCCAGTATGACTTCACCTTCACTAAGAATACCTGCAAAGACACACCATCACACCATTTCCAAATATGGTCATATTCTGAGGTCCCAGGTGGACATGAATTTTGTGCACCTGTGTGTGTGCGTGTGTGTGTGTGTGTGTGTGTGTGTGTGTGTGTGTGTGTGTGTAGGAGGGAATGTTCTTCAATCCAATATGGCACTCAACAGTAGTTTGCTTGAAAGTGACTGGCATCCTCTGGAGCCTCCTGCTGGCTCTGGTGTGACAGCCACTTTCATGAGTTGTCAGGGGGCTGTTTCAGGATGTCTGTTAGACCGTATCCCCTGCTCACAATGACTTCATGGGTGTTCAGGCTGTCTTCTCCTAGAATCAGCACCCCATGGGTGCTTCCAGATCAGCCCCCCACCCCAGGCCAAACCCTGGACACAGTAAGTTACTACATCCCAGCTTCCCTCTCTTTTTTATTTCAAACATTTAACAAAATATACAAATAATGCATGGTGATTTTTATACACTAAAAAGCTGCTTTTTAAATTTAATCATTTCAGTGTGTATTAATAATGCATGATGATATTATTAAAACCTTTAAAACTTTTTTGTTGTTTCCCTTTTCACTTCAAACATTTTAAAAATACACAAATTAGGTAGGGGGGGATTTTTTTTTCATATTATTTATTTATTTATTTATTTCTAAAGATTTTATTTATTTGACAGACAGAAACACAGCCAGAGAGGGAACACAAGCAGGGGGCGTGAGAGAGAAGCAGGCTTCCCGCCGAGCAGGAAGCCCAATGTGGGGCTCGATCCTAGGTCTCCAGGATCATGACTTGAGCCGAAGGCAGTTGCTTAACCAACTGAGCCACCCAGGTGCCCTGTTTTTTCATATTTTTTAAAGATTTTATTTATTTGAGGGAGAAAGAGCATGAGAGCATGGTGAGGGGCAGAGGAAGAAGCAGACTCCCCACTAGCAGGGAGCCCAATGCAAGGCTTGATCCTGGGACTCTGGGATCATGACCCAACCTGAAGGGAGACACTTAACCTACTGAGCCACCCAGGTGCTGCAGCATGGTGTTTTTTGTTTTTTGAGTATTTTTTTTAATATTTTTTTAAACTTATAAAATGAAGACAAGTGCAAGGAAGTAGCACAAAGAGTTAGCCAGTTGCTGACCCTGGTATCTGTTTTCCCCTTCTCAAATCTCCTAATTTCAGTTGGTCAGCTTGTCACCTGGAAGGACACTGCATTTCCCACTTCCTGACTTCCCCGGGACAGAGGCGGGGGCGGGGGGGGGGGCATGTGACAAAGTTCTTCTGGCCAATGGGATGAGAGGTATGTGTTCCATGATGGTTTCTGGGACATTTTCTCAAAAGACAGCTCAAGGGCGTCCATTCTCCTTTTATCCCTGTTATTTAAAAATGGTGTCCTGGAATGCCTTCTTGGAGCACAAGGACAGGGACACACCCTAAGGATGGGAAAGCAGGAAGCTAAATCAGCCCAAATCATCATTGTCTGTGGAGTTACCATGACAGTCCTGGGTTATTTGTACTTAGACTTTTATGTGTTAGAGATATCCGTTTCTTTCCTTTTTTCTTTTTAAGATTTTATTTTTAAGTAATCTCTCCACCCAGTGTGGGGTTCAAACTCACAACCCCAAGATCAAGAGTCGCATGGTAAAAAAAAAAAAAAAAAAAAAAGAGTCGCATGGTCTACTGACTGAGCCACTAGGGACCCCAGAGGAGTCAACTTCTCTTGTGTTCAAGCCATTTGTATTTGTTGCCTGTGGCTGCTGTAACAAATTTGCACACACTGGGTGGCTTAAAGCAACAGACATTTATCATCCCACAGTTTGGGAGCCTGGAAGTTTGAGATCAGTATGGCTGGGCCAGAATCAAGGGGTCACCAGGGCCTCAGTCCCTCCACAAGCTTTAAAGGAGGATTTGCTTCTTGCCTCTTCCAGCTTCTGGTGGCTGCCTGCACTTCTCAGATTGCCCCTGGATCACTCCAATCTCTGCCTTCATCTACACACTGCCTTCCCTGTGTGTGCACCTAGTCTCCCTCTGCTTCCTGCTTACAAGGATATGTACAACTGCATTTAGGGTCCACCCAGATAATCCAGGAAAATCTGCTCATCTCGAGATCCTTAACATCAGGGGCGCCTGGGCTCAGTTGGTTAAGCGTCTGCCTTCAGCTCAGGTCATGATCTCAGGGTCTTGGGATCAAGCCCCACGTCAAGCTCCATGCTCAACAGGGAGCCTGCTTCTCCCTCTTCCTGTGGCCCCCCTCCCCTCACTCATGCTCTCTCCCTCTCAAATAAATAAATAACATCTGGAAAAAAAAGAACATTCTTAGCATCATCACATCTATGAAGACCTTTTTCCTGCTACATTTAACAACATGGATAAATCAACTGCAAGAGTATATACTGAGCTCTGTGCTAGAGGTTGAGGCTCAATAGAAAAATTGGACCTAGCCTTTTGCCAATAGGAGTCCTCAGTCCAGTGATGGATGCAGACCGAGAACTCATCATGACAGCCCAGCATATACACGGTAGCAGCGTGCTCTGGAACCCCTGGTTGTGCTGAGGATGAGCCAACCCCACCTGGAAAGTTTCACAGAGAAGGATATTGAAGGATAACTAGGTGTGCACCAGGTGGGCATGATGGAAGGGCATTCAATGTGGAGAGAGGCCAAATGCAAAGGTTGGGAGGTATGAGAAGAGGAAGGGGAAAGAAGAAGGTGCAGGTAGGGTATGTAGGCTCAGACAAGAGAAATCCTAACAAGTGAGGGGACTTAACAGGCTCTGTGAAATGAGTTTCAGAAGTGGTTTGATCAGGCTCTGCTATTCTATCTGCTCTGCCCTTCCTGTGTGTCAGCTTCTTCCTAGGAATGACTTGCTCCCCACCTGTCAGCAGTCACCAGGGCAACAAGCTTCCTTATTAAAGCCAGGGTGGGAGGGTGTTTCTGCAAGCATGGGCAACCATTCCAGGCTTAGCATCAAGTGGGCTACCTCCAAATCATCCCCATGAGCAACTATTCAGTTTGCCATGCCCTTCCCTCCCACCGTCCCCATATTCTCCACCCTTCCCTCCGCATTGCTCTGAATCCTGGTAATGACATAGGTAAATACAAAAGCTGGTGAGATCACAGTTTTGGTTTGTAACTGCTCTTCTTTTCATATCTTATTTAAAAGACAATTACACTGGAGTGCCAAACTGGCTCAGTCAGAAGAGCCTGGACTCTTGATCTCAGGGTGGTGAGTTTGAGCCCCATGTTGGGTGTCAAAATTAGCAAAAAATAAATAAATAAACTTAAAAGACAACTACGTAAATCAAGACTTATAAATCTTTGTGGATGGGCACACAATGTATATTTACTTTGGGGCAATCATAGTGTAACAGAGGGGAAAAATGGCTACACAGCAGCAAAGGCTTGGTAAACTATGTACTGAAATGAACATTAACCTTGAAAGTATTACATTAAGTGAAGAAAGCAGATGCAAAAGGCAACATAATCTATGATTTTATTTATGTGAGATACCCAGAATAGGTGAGTCCCTAGAGATAGCAAGGAGATCAGTGTTTGCGAAAGGTGGGGGGGGTGGAGAATAGGGGAGAGAGGGATGGGATATGACTACAAACTCCTTTTGGGAGTGAAGAAAACGTTCTGAAGTTGGATGGTGGTGAGGTTTACAACTTTGTGAGCATGCCAAAAACCACTGAACTGTATACATTAAAATAGTGGGTTTTATGGTACGTGGTTTATATCTCAGTTAAAAAAAAACCTCACCAAAAAAAAACCCAAACAAACAAATAAACAAGCTCACCCTCCTGTAGGAACGTACTCAGGGCCAGTGACAAAAAAACAACAAACATCCAGAGTAGTTTCACACAGGGGTTCGTGGCTGGGGCTGGAATTTTCCAAGGGCTACTGTGTAGGCTCACCGGTGTGGTCCAAGATGGCTCAAACCACCAGGAGCTGGTCAGGACTTGACTTCTCTCCATGCGGCCTTTCCACATGGCTAACCTGGGCTTCCTCAGCCTAGTCTGACTTCTCACCTTGGCAGCTAGCTCTCCCCAGGATCGGTGGGACAGGAAGTGGAAGCCACAGGGTCTTAAGTCCTGAGCCCAGAAATTAGCACATTATCATTTCTTGGTATTTTAGTAATCAGTGTGGTCACAGAGTCCACTCTAATTCAAGGAAAGATAACATAACCCTCACTGAGAGGGATTTTTAAAAGATTTGAGGCCATGGGCGCCTAGGTGGCTTAGTGGGTTAAAGCCTCTGCCTTCAGCTCAGGTTATGATCTCAGGGTCCTGGGATTGAGGCCCACATCCGGCTCTCTGCTCAGCAGGGAACCTGCCTCCTCCTTTCTCTCTGCCTACTTGTGAGTTTTCTCTCTCTCTCTCTCTCTGTCAAATAAATAAATAAGATCTTTTAAAAAAAAGATTTGGGGCTATTTTTAATCCTCCAAAAAGGTTCTGACAGGTTCCCCGGGAAGGGCTCCAAGACACACTGCATCCTCATAATAGTTTGAGTCCTTGTCAGCTGGTTTTGTTGTGGATCTAGTCAGTGAGATTTTGCTGTGTTATCCAGGTTCAGCTGTTTTTTGGGGTTTTTTAAATTTTTTATTTATTTATTTGACAGAGAAAGACACAATGAGAGAGGAAACACAAGCAGGGCGAGTGGAAGAGGATGAAGCAGGCTTCCCGTGGAGCAGGGAGCCTGAAGCAGGGCTCGATCTCGGAACCCTGGGGTCACGACCTGAGCTGAAGTCAGAGGCTCAGCGATGGAGCCACCCAGGTGCCCCATGGTTCAGCTGTTTTTAGGTAGGAATTTGGGGGTTTTGAAATACTATAAGGCCATCACCACCATCAACACCCACGACTCTTCCCTCTGGGTTTTAATTGGGATCTGCATAGTTTCTTCAATCCTGAGGTAACACGTCCATGACCCAATGTGGGATCCACAGGGCTCCTGGAAACTGTAGGAACATTCTGGCCAGTCAGCCCTCATTTGTGTAACCTCAAGTGACTTGAATTTTCCAAGTTTCTTCATTAGTCAATGCAAACATTCACTTCGAGAAGATGAATTTAGTGGGGCACTTGGGTGGCCCAATCGGTTAAGTGTCTGTCTCCTGGTTTCAGCCCAGGTTATGATCTCAGGGTCGTGGGATGGAGCTCTGCATTGGGCTGCACTCAGCTTGGACTAGGCCTGAGATTCTTTCTCCCTCTCCCTCTGCTTCTCCCCCCTACTCACACTCTCTTTCTCTCTCTCAGTAAATAAAATCTCAAAAAAAAAAAAACCCTCATATATTTAAAGAAAGAAGATGCATTAAGAAATACCAGACAAGGGGTGCCTGAGTGGCTCAGTTGGTTAAGCATCTGACTCTTGGTTCAGCTCAGGTCATGATCTCAGGGTCATGAGATCGAGCCCTGTGTTGGGCTCCGTGCTCAGCATGGAGTCAGTCTCCCCTCTCTCTTTACCCCTCCCCACACCCACACATTTTCTCTCTCTCAAATAAATAAATATATAAAAGTATCATATATTATAGCTACATATTATACTATTATAAGTAATGCATATTATATATGTTTATATTATAAAACCATATATAACTATAATACATGATATATGGTTATTTGTTAGAATATATTATTATATTAGTGCATGCATTATATGTAATAGCTATATTACTACATGTTAAAGCTATAATATATAATTGTATATAATATTTATAATAATGATGATATGTTATATGTCATTATGTTAGCATTTATAGTATTATTTGTTATAGCTACTATATAGTAAAGCTAATGGGGCAAAATGTTAGCAAAATGAGACCTATGGGTAAAGGAAAAAGCACACAAATGTACTATTATTCTGGTTCTCAGTTCTCTGTAAATTTGAAATTATTTACAAATAAAATATTTTTATTTTTAATTACTTATTTACTTATTTTTAAGTAAACTCTACCCCCACGTGGGGTTCGAACCCACCATCCTGAGATCAAGGGTCATATGTTCTACCAACTGAGCCCGTCAATAAAATAGTATTTCATTAAATATTTATTAAAATATTTTAATATTTTTAAATTCTCCATGTTCACTGACGTAGTTTCGGTCATTTGTCCGTTTCTTCCCTCCTACAGGAGGGACGGAGGGTGCCAGGCCCTGCATGAGGTGCTGAGGGTCCCACCAAACAGTACCAGCTCCTGCCTTTAGGGAGTGAAGTGCCTCAGTGGATGGTAACACCACGTTACTTGCCTAAGTGTCCTAAGGGAATTACGGTAGGCATGTGGCTCTTACTTGATTTTTCTTCCTGCTGCATTTCTTCCACCCCGGCCTCTCAAAGCAAGAAGCTAGTCTTTTATCTTCTGCTCATAGTTTTGGGCTATTGGGCTGAAAGCCCTTGAGAAGAAAATCTTCCAGCATCTGTAAAAATTCTAATGTAAGCCACATTAGGCAGTGAGGACAGCGACAAGGTGAGTAAAGAGAAGGATCCAAAGCTTGCCCCAGACAGAAGTAATTCACTACCCATAAGAGAAAAACATACCATAGAAGAGTATGTTTCTCTCTCACATAGGGGTAGGCACTCCCGGATGGGTTCTGGCTTTTGACCACCCTCCTAGCAGGAGGGAGAATCTGCTCCCACAACGTCTGAGTCTGGGTGGACCTCAGTGATGCACTTCTAATGCAAGGAACACAATGGAAATGATGTGTGAATTGCGAGGCTCGTCAGTAGAAGGTGCCCGGCCCTCTGGGTGGAAGCTCACTCTTAGAACCCTGCCGTCAGGCTGTGAGCAAGGCCAGACCAGGTGCAGAGGCCACGTGTCCATGCTCTGCCCAGATGCCCCCATGGAGGTCCCGGCTCAGCCAGCATGGACCATCAGCCAGGTGAGGGAAGCAGGCTGCAGCCCCAGCCTTCTGTGACTGAAACCACACCAAACACCTCAAGCAAGAACCTGCTAGCTGATCCCAGGCCACCACCAGAATCTTGAGATACGATAAACAACCCACTGTAGTTGTTGACTTACGGCTTTATGTTTGGGGAGGTACGTTCCGCAAAAGCAGGGATCAGAACATGGGTGTTCCGTGCTAGACTTCTTCGAAGGATGAAGACCGAATCACCCACAGCAGTAATTCACTTGATCCAAGGGCTTTGTTGGCTACTTTCTCTTCTGTACTGTTTACTGATGTCTCTTCATTTTTTCATAAAATCCATTTATTTATTTGAAAGAGAGCATGAACAAGTGGGAGGAGCAAAGGGAGAGGGAGAGAGAATCTCAAGCTGACTCCATGCTGAGGATGGAGCCTGATGTGGGGCTGGATCTCACGACCTTAAGACGTGAACAGAAACGAACAGTTGGACGTTTCACTGACTGTGCCACCCAGGCACCCCCTTACTGATGTTTCTTACCATCATCTCCCAAATAAACTGGTGTATCAAATCCCTAATTCGGGGTCCGTCTCTGGAGGCCAGGGTATTACACTCCGATCATTGGAATGGTTAAGAACAAGGACTAGGTTCAGGACATGGCTGTAACATTTGCTAGCTATTGACCTTAGCTAAGTTACTTATGATCTCTCTATTTCAGCTTCCGCATCTGTAAATAGTGAATAAAAAATAGGCCGACCTCTGAGCATTGTTCTAAATTTAAATGAGTTAATATGTGTACAGTGCCTAGAACAGTTTCAGATATATAATCAGCAGTACAAATGTGTTCTTTAAAAAACAAAGGAGGGCACCTGGGTGGCTCAGTGGGTTAAGCCTCTGCCTTCCGCTCAGGTCATGATCTCAGGGTCCTGGAATGGAGGCCCACATCAGGCTCTCTGCTCAGCGGGGAGCTTGCGTCCCCCTCTTTCTCTGCCTGCCTCTCTGCCCTACTTGTGATCTCTTTCTCTAATAAATAAATAAACTCTTTTAAAAAATAAAAAACAAGGGAAAAAACTTTTAAATAAGAAAGGGGCACATGGGTGGCTCAGTCAGTTAAGCATCCCATTCTTGGTTTCTGCTCAGCTTATGATCTCAGGGTCATGAGATCAAGCCCCAAGTGGGGCCCCATGCTCAGCGTAGAGTCTGCTTGAGGTTCTTTCTCTATCCCTCTGCCCCTCTCCCTCCCCCCTCTCTCAAATCAATCTTCAAAAAAATAATAATAAAGAGAATTTATTGGTTTGGGTAATTGGACGATTTCAGTGATCAAGAATGGCTTGGTCACTCCATTTTCACTCTATTTTGACACCATTCTTTCAACTCTATACCCATCCGTGGTTGGCTTCAGCCCCAGGCTGGGCTCTTTCCTGTAAGAAAAATGAGAAGTGAAAGTTGCAGAACTCACACCCATGTACCACATAATGAAAAGAGAGAGAGAGAACTTCTGGTGTTCCAACAATCTCTCAAAACTCTTGGGTTTGGGGCGCCTGGGTGGCTCAGTGGGTTGGGGCCTCTGCCTTCAGCTCAGGTCATGATCTCAGGGTCCTGGGATCAAGGCCCACATCGGGCTCTCTGCTCAGCGGGGAGTCTGCTTCCTCCTCTCTCTCTGCCTGCCTCTCTGCCTACCTGTGATCTCTCTGTCAAATAAATAAATAAAGTCTTAAATCTTGGGTTTGTTTTGATTGAACCAGCTTATCTCATGTGCTGTCAATAAGTGGACCATTTGGGGCTCATCCCACAAGCTGGGGGCAGGGTCAGTCTCCAAACAACTTCCTGCTGCACAGTGTGGACTGTGAGCAATGAATGTCCGACTTTCATGTCAGAGTAAGGGGATCATGGAGCTGAGCAGCCTGGCATTTTGAAAACAAATCACTCTGCTGCGAAGGACAGATGGGACAAGGGCCAGAGTGACAAGGATGGGTGATCAGGAGATTTTTATTAGTAAGAGAAATGATCCAAAACTTGGAGAATGACTCTGTGAGCTTCAGTATCTCACAGGGGTTCATCCTACTGGCCTGACCGAGGACAGGCCATCTGGGGGAAAGTTAACGTTACTTGCCAAAGGACTGGAGCCGGTGGATTTCACAATTCTGCAAAACTAAGATGAGGTGCTTTTATTTTCTGTCCAGTGTAGAAGATAGCTCCAAAGGTTATGGGGTTGTTTTTCAGTTTTGTTTTTGTTTTTTGCCGGGTAGAACATTAACCAATTTTGTATTGAGCACAGCCTTCTCATCTTGCCCTTCCTCCCCCTCCCCCACTGATGGTATGTTCAAGAGCAGGAAGAATATAAAGTGTCCCCAAAGTGAGAAGGCACCTTGAGACTGAAAAAAACAAAGCACCCCACTCCATACAGAATACGGAGAATTTTATTTGGGTAACATTCCGACAAAGGGGATCTGGGCGACTGCAATCCAGATAGCTGCGCAGCCAGTCTCAGCAAAACCCAGTCTTTAACCTACTGTTTTCATAGGAGGGAGGATGCGTAGGGGAGTGTTCGCATATACCTGATTTACAACTAACGTTTAACAGACCTGCACCATCCTTGCCTGTGGAGGGGAAGAGCATGTTATGAGCCCACTGAAATCCAGAACAGGCTCCCTAAACATTTTGGTCTTGGAATATGAGCATGGAGTTTTTGTACATCCATCATTAGGAGGCCTGAAGAGGTCATTAAGCAAACAAGATGGTGGGTCAAAAATGGAGTCAGTATGGCAGCTTTCCTACATTATAAAAATATTTTTTATGTTCCCTGTGACCATACCAAGTGTTGGTGAGGATGGGGAGCAACTGGAATTCTCATCAATTATGTAGGGGAATTTGAAATGGTACAAAACACTGGAAACCAGTTTATGAGTTTCTTATCCCATTGTGGTTTGATTTTGCATTTCTCAAATGACTAACGGTGTTGAGCATCTTCTCATGTGTTTATTGGCCATTGATACCTCTTCTTTGGAGAAATGTCTGTGCAAATGTTTTGCCCATTTTCTAATTGGGTTTTTGTTGTTGTTGTTGTTGCTGTTGATTTGTGAAAGACCTTTATATCTTCCAGATGCAAGTCTTTGGTATTGCACAATATAGGTGTTGCAGATGTTCTTCTCCCATTCCCAATTCATCATTTCATTCTCTTAAAGGGATCTTTCAAAAAGCAGATTTTACATTTTGATAAAGTCTACGTTACACTTTTTTCTTTTGTAGTCCACACTGCTTGCGTACCAAGAAATCTTTGCCATTCTACATGTGAAAGTTTTCTTCCACACATTTTTCCTAGATACTGTTACAATTTTAGCTTTTATGTGTAGGTCTCTAATCTATTTAAATGTTTTATATAGTGTAATGTAAGGGTCAAAGTTTATTTCTGCCCATGTGTATATTCAATTGTTCAGCACCATTTCTTGAAAAGAATATACTTTTCTCATTGCCTTACATTGTCCCCTGTGTGGAAAATCAATTGCCCATATCTGTGTGGTTCTATATCTAGACTTGCTTCCCACTTGTACAACTATCCTTATCCCAATTATTATACTGATTTCTGTGCCTCCATTCTGAGTCTTGAAATCAGGTAATGAAAATTTGTTATTTTTCAAACTTGATTTAGCTTTTGCATTTATGTTCAAATTTTAAAAATCAGCTTGTAAAAAAATCAGCTTGTAATTTCTGCAAAAATAAGAAAACCCTGCTGGGATTTTTATTTGATTACACTGAACCTACACATCAATTAAGGAGACTGCTGTCATAAAATACTGAAGCTTCCAGTCCATGAGCATAATATAACTCTGCATTGATTTAAGTCTTTTTTTTTTAACCTTTCCAACAATGTCTTAGAGTTTTCATTGTACATTTAATAAATACATTTGGTTAAATTTACCCCTAAGTGTTTCATGGTTTGGGGCACTGTTTTAAGTGCTATTAGTTTTATAGAAGTGATGAGAGTATGACCCTGCCTTGCTCTCTCTCTTGCGGGAAAGCATTCAGTCTTACTGTTAAGTGTTATGTTACCTATAGGTTTCTCATAGATGCCTTTTATCAGGCTGAGAAAGTTTCCTTATTTATAGTTTGCTGCAAGTTTTTTTCATAAGTGGGTGAATTTTTTAACATTTTATCTTGAAATAATTTTAGCAGTATGAACAGTCGTAAAAATATTGCAGGTTCTGGGGCACCTGGGTGGCACAGTCAGTTGTGCATCTGGCTCTTGGTTTTGGCTCAGGTCATAATCTCAGGGTTATGATCTCAGGGTCATTATTATCTCAAGGTCATTATTTCAGGGTCCTGATACCGAGCCTGGCGTCAGGCTCTAGTGTGGAGTCTGTTTAAGACTGTCTCTCCTCTCCATCTGCAACCCCCCACTCTCTCAAATAAATAAATAAATCTTTAAAAATATTACAGAGTTCTTTTAGGTTGATAAATATGTTCTGGAACTCTAGTTGGTGATGATTGCATACTATAATAAATGTATTAAATGTCATTGAATTATATCTTTAAAATGGTTGAAATTTTCAATGTTTATGTTCTATATGTATAAAAAAAATAATACAGTGCTTCCATTTACCATTCTCCCAGCTTCCACTAATGATACCAACTTACATATCCACAATGCAACTATTAAAACTAGGAAATTAACATTGGTACATTACTATTAATTAAACTGCATGCTTTATTTGGATTTCACTAGTGTTTCCCCTAAGATTTATTTTTGTCTGTTCCAGTTTCCTATCCAGGATCCTGTATTACATTTAGATGTCATACCTCCTTAGTCTTCTCCAGTCTATGACAGTCCCTCACTTCTTATCTTTCACAACTTTGACAATTTAGTGGCACTCTGGTCTGATATTTTGTAGAATGCCCCTCAATTTGGGTTTGTCTGGTGTTTTGTCCAGGTTCAATCAAGGCTATGCATTTCGAGGAAGGAAAGCTGAGATGAAATGTGCTTTGCTTATTATCTGATATGAGGTCAACCTATCTTATTATTAATGATATTAATCTTGATCACATGGTTAAGGTAATGTCTGCCAATTATCCCCACTGGAAAGTTACTATTTTTCCCTTTGTAGTGAGTAAATTACTTCGTTTGAAACTCTGCACATATCCTGTTTCTCTTTAAACTTTCTACTTTTTATGTTAGCATTTATTGGTGGATATTGCCTGCAGCAAGATTTTTTAAAAGATTTTATTTATTTATTTGACACAGAGAGAGATCACAAGTAGGCAGAGAGGAAGGCAGACAGAGAGGAGGAAGTAGGCTCCCCACCTTGATCCCAGGACCCTGAGATCATGACCTAAGCCGAAGGCAGAGGCTTAACCCACTGAGCCACCCAGGCACCCTGCCAGCAGCAAGATTTTCTAGTGATGATTTTCTATTTCCTTTATTCCTTCTAAATTTATTCATTGGAATTCTTCTGAAAGGAAAAGTTGTATCTTCTCCATTTGCTTATCTATTAAATTATTTAGTTACATCAGTATGGAGTCACACTCATTTATTTTATTCTTTAGGTTATAATCCAATATTATCCTTATTTATTTTGTTGCTCAAATTGTTCCAGTTTTGGTCATTGGAACACATTTTGACAACACAAGAAACTCCAAGATCCTTTTGTATTTTCCTTGTCTCAGTTCTGGAAACAAACACTTCTCCAAGAAGCGGGAAACTTAAGATCCGAGCACTATATGTGATTATTGCTACTGGGGTATCATTCTTCTCTGTAGAGAGAGAGTTAAGAAATATATCTAGGTATACTACCTTCTCTGTATACATGCACACATATTTATTTATTTCTGTATCTTTGTATGTGTTTATTTTTTTAAACATCATAGGGTTCATTCTAACTTTCTCCCCTTTGCTTAGTTGTAATTCTCCTCCCTTTCCAACAGTGAGAAATCTGGCTCTCATTACCTACAATAAGCTTTCCCCCACCCTTGGGTAAATATAAAGTAGTTTCAGAAATTCTGACCCATAACCCTGTGAGAAACTAATTGACCCTTAGAGTTCCATGTCTGTCTGTAGTTTTTTTTCTTTTTTCTTTTTTGCCTTTAACTTGACAGTATCAAAATATTGTTTCCAAATTTACTGTGGTCCTCTCCTTTCTTGCCAATTCCCTTCAGTATGGGTATATAATTTATTTGTGATACAACTGCATTTGTTTGTCACAGTTCCCAATTGGCTGGCATTTAGTGTAGCTAAACTTCAGGGATTGGTCAGGGAAAGAGGTGAAGAGAGCCTTGCCAAAACCAATGTCCTCCCAAGGTGCCTCCCTCCCCTAGGAGCAACCTCATGGGATTCACACTCTGGGGAGGGGAGATCGACTTCATTAATCCTGCAGGTCTCCAAATAATTAAGCAAGAAAACAATGACAAGTGCAGGAAGAGAGTGATAGGATCAGAATTCAGGTCCTATCAGGATATTTTGTAAAATTTCCAGTTTCTAACAAATATATTTCATAAAATTTCCAGTTTCCAACAAAACTACAAGATATGCAAAACAACAACAGCAAAACAAACAAACAAAAAACAGGAAAGGATACCCCAAACACCAGGGAAAAATCAGACAACAGAAACTGACTCAGAAGACCATATGAGGGGCGCCTGGGTGGCTCAGTTGGTTAGGCGACTGCCTTCAGCTCTGGAGACCGGAGACCTGGGATCGAGTCCCACATTGGGCTTCCTGCTCGGCGGGAGGCCTGCTTCTCCCTCTCTCAATCCCCTCGCTTGTGTTCCCTCTCTAGCTCTGTTTCTCCCTATCAAACAAATAAATAAAATCTTTTAAAAAAAACACATTAATGTAGCATACGGACCATATACTTTTTAAAAAAGATTTTTATTTATTTATTTGACAGAGAGAGAAAGATCACAAGTAGGCAGAGAGGCAGGCAGAGAGAGAGGAGGAAGCACGCTTCCTGCCGAGTAGAGAGCCCGATGTGGGCCTCGAAACTAAGACCCCAAGATCATGACCTGAGCCAAAGGCAGAGGCTTTAACCTACTGAGCCACCCAGGCACCCTGGATGGCTCATATAATTTTTTAAAGACTTCATAATAATCTCAAAAGATGCAGAAAAATCATTTGACAAGATTCAAAACTCTTTAATGATAAAAATCATTCAACAGACTAGGAAGAAAATTGAATTTTCTCAACCTGAATAGGAGATCTGAGGAAAACCCCCAGCTAACATCATTCCTAATGATTAAAGACTAGATTCTTTCCTCCTAAGATCAAGAACAAGGAAAGGATATCTGCTCTCACTATTACTATTCATTATTGTATTAGTGGTTCTAGTCAGTGTAATTAGACAAGAAAAAGAAATAAAGGCATCTGTGTGGCTCAGTTAAGCATCCCAACTCTTGATTTTGGCTCAGGTCATGATCTCAGGTTCTGAGACTGAGTTCTGCGTTGGGCTCCGCACTCAGCAGGGAGTCTACTTGAGATTATCTCTCTCCCTCTCCCTCTGCCCCTCCCTTCTCCCTCCTCCACCTCAAGCTTGCTGGTGCACATTCTCTCTCTTAAAAAAAAAAACTGACAAAAACCAAATCTAATAGATTTCCCCCTTATCTACTATTTTGCTTTCCATGGTTTCAGTTACCCAGGGTCAACCACAAACCAGAAGCAGAGGATACTCTTTCTAATGCATCTTATTCTCTTTTTGATGTATAGTAGCCTAACCCTACATTACAATGCCTGTCTGTGTCATCCACCTCACTTCATCTCATCATACAGGCATGATCATCTCACATCCTCACAAGAAGAGTGGATATAGGGGCACCTGAGTGGCTCAGTCATTAAGCGTCTGCCTTCAGCTCGGGTGATGATCCCAGGGCCCTGCTCCCTGCTCAGCAGGAAGCCTGCTTCTCCCTCTCTCACTCCCCTTGCTTCCGTTCCCTCTCTCGCTGTGTCTCTCTCTGTCAAATAAGTAAATAAAATCTTTTTTTAAAAAAAGAGTAAGTATAGTACAATGAGATATTCTGAGAGGGAGACCATATTCATATAACTTTTATTACAGTCCATTATTATAATTGTTGTACTTTCTTATTATTGTTGTTAATGCCTTAAGGTGCCTAATTTATAAATTAAACTTTATCATAGGCATATACACTTAGGGAAGAACATAGTATATATAGGGTTTGGTACTATCCATGGTTTCAGGCATCTACAAGGTCTTGGATCATAGTCCCTGGGGATAAGGGGGAAACTACTGTACAAATGAGAATGTGAAACACCTATAACTCTCATTCTTATTTATGGGAGTGCAAGTTTGTGCAGCCACTTTGGAAACCATGTTGGCAGTTTACTATAAAGTTATACTTGGGGTGCCTGGGTGGCTCAGTTGGTTAAGCAACTGCCTTGGGCTCAGGTCATGATCCCGGAGACCTGGGATCAAGCCCCGCATTGGGCTCCCTGCTCAGCGGGAAGCCTGCTTCTCCCTCTCTCACTCCCCTTTCTTGTGTTCCCTCTCTAGCTGTAGTTCTCTCTGCCAAATAAATAAATAAAATCTTTAAAAAAATTTATACTTACCATAAGAACCAGTCATCTTTCCTAGGTATTTATATAAGTGAAATGAAAATGAATGGTCATGCAAAAACCTGTACATGGTTGTTTATAGCAGCTTTATTGATAATAGTAAAAAACTTGGTGCTAAATCTGACCAATGCTTTTCCTGCATTTATTGTGATGATCATATTTTTTCACCTTTATTCTGTTAATATGTGAATTGCATTGATTGATATTCAAATGCTGAAATAAAATTTGCATTTCTGGGATAAACCCCACTTGATCAAAGGTATGATCATGCTGATATTTAGATTTGGTTTCTTATTGTTTTGTTAAGCACTTTAATATCTTTGTTCACAAGGGATAGCAGTCTGTAGTTTTCTTCTAATGATTTTTGTCTAGTGTTTGTAATAAGTAATGCTGGGGTCATGAAATGTGTTGCAAGGTGTTTACTACTTCTCTATTTTTCTGAAAGACTTTATATACAATTGGCATTATTTCTTAAATGCTTGATAGGTAGGAAAACTACATTGGCCTGGAGTTTTATTTGTGGGAAATTTTTTTTCAAGATTTTATTTAATTATTTGACAGAGAAACACAGCTAGAGAGGGAACACAAGTAGAGGGACTGCGAGAGGGAGAAGCAGGCTTCCCGCCGAGCAGGAAGCCCGATGTGGGGCTTGATCCCCAGTCTCCAGGATCATGACCTGAGCAGAAAGCTGTCGCTTAACCAACTGAGCCACCCAGGTGCCCTGTGGGAACTTTTGTAAAAATATGAATTCAAGTTCTTTACTTGATATAAGATTATTCATAATTTCTATTTCTTCTTACATGAGTTTTGGTAAAGTGGGTCTTTGAGGGAATTTGTCTATTTTGTTTAATCTCTTATTATTCTGTCAATGATTTTATGGTATGCAGTCATTTAATTTTTATCTTCTTTCTTATTTTCTTGATTATTCTAGGTAGAGTCTTATCAATTTTGTTGATTTTTTTCAAAGATTTGTTTATTTACTTGAGAAAGAGCTGAGGGGAAAGGACAGAGGGAGAGAGAGAATCCTGAAGCAGATTCCTCACTGAGGACAAGTGGGCTGACCTGGGGCTTGATCTCACGACCTGAGCTGAAATCAAGGGTGGGACACTGAGCCATCTAGCCACCCAGGTGCCCCAATTTTGTTGATTTTTTTAAAGCTTTTGATTACACTGATTTCCCTTCTCATTATATTAATGTATGTTTTTAAATGGTTGAGGGTGCCTGGGTGGCTCAGAGGGTTAATCCTCAGCCTTCAGCTTCCCACAATGGGCTCTCTGCTCAGCAGGGAGCCTGCTTCCCCCTCTTTCCTGCCTCTCTGCCTATTTGTGATCGCTCTCAGTCAAATAAATAAATAAAATCTTTAAAAAGTAAATGGTTGGGGTGCCTGGGTGGCTCAGTTGGTTAAGCGACTGCCTTCGGCTCAGGTCATGATCCCAGAGACCTGGGATTGAGCCCCGCATCGGGCTCCCTGCTTGGCGGGAGGCCTGCTGCTCCCTCTCTCACTCCCCCTGCTTGTGCTCCCTCTCTGCCTGTGTTTCTCTCTGTCAAATAAATAAAATCTTTAAAAAAATTAAAAAATAAAGTAAAATAAAATAAAATAAAAATAAAAAATAAATGGTTGAGCATAATTATAAAATCTGTTCTGATGTTCTTTTTTTAAAGATTTTATTTATTTATTTCACAGAGAGAAACACAGCTAGAGAGGGAACACAAGCAGGGGGAGAAGGAGAGAGGGAGAAGCAGGCTCCCAGCTGAGCAGGGAGCCTGATGTGAGGATCAATGTGGGGATCGATCCCAGGTCTCCGGGATCATGACCTGAGCTGAAGGCAGTCACTTAACCAACTGAGCCACCCAGGAGCCCCATGTTTTGATGTTCTTATCTGCATGTTTCAACACTTCTATAGTTTCTGCATCTGTTTCTATTCATTGATGTTTTCTCCTAGTTATAGGTCACATATTTCTGCTTCTTGGCATGTCTCCAAGTTTTGACTGGATACAGGACACTGTGGATGGTATTTGTTGACTCTCTAGACTTTGTTGTGTTTTTTTAAAAGGTGTTGAACTTTGCGCCAGAAGATAGTTACTTGTGGGTCTGTTTGATGTCTTTAAGGCTTTTCCTAGAAGTGTTTTTTTTTTCAAAATAATTGTAATTCACAGGAAATTTCTAAGATAGTACAAAGAGGGTTTACATTCCTTCACCCAGTTTCTCTCATGGCCATATCTTCCATAACTATAGAGATCCATCCAAATTTTTATGTGTATCAACAGCTCAGTATTTTCTGTTGCTGGCTGGTATTCCAGTACAGATTTCTTTTTCTTCCAAGTCTACCATTTAATCCCTCAGGACAAAAAAAATATTAGGATTCTAAAGAATTACACAAAAAGGAATGTCAGGAGGACACAAATGCCCCATTCTCTGGGAGTACATTTAACTATTCCAGCTTAACACCTAGCTTCCAGACAAAAATGAATTTTTATTTTTTCTAAGTAAAATAATGTACAACCACTACCTTTCTCTGAACTTATAACTTTCAAACATGTAGCTTTACCTTAAGTTTGGTAAAAAACTTTTAACAGGATGATGGCCTGCCTCAGCATGTAGTGTGTATCTAATGGGAAATTTTTACAACAATTATAACACATCAATAATGCTATTGACAATGAAGTTGTCAATTTAGAATCTAGAGTATTCAATCATGAATCTGTCTCCAGATTTCCATCTCTTGTTTGCTCTATTTGTATTCTCTTTCTGGCCACTAAATTAGTGCTTTGGACCAAAAATAGTTATTTTTATTACAATAGATTACATGTTGTTCAGTGCTCAGTTTTTTTGTCTGTTCCTTTTTTTGTTTGTGGACTCCATGCTCAGCACGGAACTCAACACAGGGCTTGATCCCACAACCCATGAGATCATGACCTGAGTTGAAACCAAGAGTTGGACACCCAACCAACTGAGCCACCCAGGAGCCCCTCTTCTTTTCACCATCTTAATCATCTCCTTCTTCTTTAGAATCAGAGGCTGATGGGACCCCTGTGTTAGCCAAAATGTTCCATTTTGATTCAACCTTTGTTTTCCTCTTGTCTGGCTCTTCTCTTGGTTATCTCCTTCCCTCTGACCCTCTTCATCTTTTTGAAGCTGTTTTTTTTTTTTTATAAGCTGTTTTTACTGCTATCATATCACTCTCTGAAGGACAACACAGATGGATTTTGGATCTGCCTATTGGTTTTAGAATCTTGACTTCTGTAAAGAGGGAATGAAAAATGAAAAGCTCCCAGAACAGTTGGCTTAACCATTCATCTAATGAAGGACATTTTTTTTTTAAAGATTTTATTTATTTGACAGCGAGAAACACAGCGAGAGAGGGAACACAAGCAGGGGGAGTGAGAGAGGGAGAAGCAGGCTTCCTGCCGAGCAGGGAGCCCGATGTGGGACTCGATCCCGGGTCTCCGGGATCATGACCTGAGCCGAAGGCAGTTGCTTAACCAACTGAGCCACCCAGGCGTCCCTAATGAAGGACATTTGAGTTGTTTCCAGTTTGGGGGTATTGCAAATAAAGCTGCTGTGTAGACCTAAAGTTCTCAGGGTAAATGCCTAGGAGTGTGATTGCTGGGCACATGGAAAGTGTGGGTTTAGTTTAAGACACTGACAAACTGTTTTCCAGAGTGGCTGTACCATTTGACATCTCTACCAGTGATAGAAGAGTGATTGAGTTTCTCAGCTTCTTCTCCAGCCTTTGGCATTAGCATGATCTTTTTAATTTTAGCCATTCTGGTTGCTATGGAAAGAATTGTGTCATCCTCCCCTCCCCTACCCCCATTTTATGTTGGAGACCTAACCCCCCAATTGGAGTGTATTTGGAGATCTGAGTCTTTAGGAGGAAATAAAGGTTAAGTGAAGGCATAAAGGTGGGGCCTTGATCTGATAGGATTAGTGTCCCTGTAAGATCAGACCCCAGAGATCTTGTGCTCTCTCTCCTTGTGGGAGCACAGGCAACCCACACACCAGCAAGGAAAGGCCACCTGAGGGAACGCAGTGAGAAGGTAGCCCTTACCAGAAAACGAATTTTCTGGATGACCAGTTGCAGTGGGGGAGAGAGATGGAGCTGAACTCTGAATAAAGCATGGGCGATTAGGAATCTATGGCCAAGACGGTGGGAGGAATGTCAGTGGGTAGAAAATTACTAAGCGCAAACACCAGGGTTAAAGGGGAATTTGGCTAAACCAACCAGGCCAGGGTGATCCGATATCGCCAAGGATGGCGTAGGACACGGAATCCAGATACAGGTTAGTGGTGGTGATGGGAGGGTGTTCTGGTTAAACCAACTTAGCTGAATTCTTCCTAAAATTGGACATAGAAGTCCAAAAGGCTTAGTTGCAAAAGAGTGCAGGAGAGTGTGACTAGAATTTGGCCAGCGAGAGAATCTTTGTCAGCTCCTTTCCCTCTACTGTGCAGCCCCATAGTTTTTATTCTTAAAAATGGCTAATATTTGTTGAGGCTTTATATTATGTCAAGTACGATGTTAAGTGTTTCAGTTATGTTTATTAATCCTCCTGGGGGTCCTGTCAGGCAGATGAAATTATGTTCAATTTGAAGTTGAGAAATACGAACACATAAACTGATCTAGGACTCCATACGTAGAGAATAATAGTGTCACAGTTCGAACCCACGTTTGTTCTATTTAAATAATTACTGGCTAAACTGTAAATAGGACAAGCAAATATGAAATATATGCAACAAAATTCACCACTAATTCCGCGGCCTACCCAAATTCACTAGGAGAGGTCCTCTGCGGATACCCCGGAAACCCCCACCCCTAAGCCGGAGGCCAAGAACTAGGTAAGCAGCTGCATCAGGCGCCTTTGGGAGGGGCGCGGAGGGGAAGCCCCGCCCACCGCTCCGCTGCAGCCAATAGCGCCTGCGCCTTGGGGGGCGGGGCTGCCCCTCGGATTGGGCACCTCCCGGGGCGGGGCCGGGCGGCGAGCACCCGGCACCGAGTGGAACGCGAACCGCCGCGCGCCAAGTTCTGGGTTCCTGACTCGCGGGATAGGTGTCACGTGGGCACCCAGTCGCGCGCGGGTCGGCGGGTCTCGGACTCTGGACGCGGCGGAAGCAGTGTGGGGCCTCGGGGTCGCTGGGCTGGTGTGCGGGATCCTGTTCTGGTAGGTGGGCAGCTTCGGGTGCCAGGACCTTGGTGTCCCCAGCGCTCTCGGCGCGCGCGCTCTCTTTGTGGTGTGCCTCTTGCCGCCGCGTTTCCCTCGCAGCTCTGAGAAGCCGGAAAAGGTGGGGGGCGCTTTGTTAGCTGGCGGCGTAGGAGGGCGGCAAGCCCCGATGCCGGGTTCCTGGTCACCGGTCGGTGCAGTAAGGGTGGTTGGCTCAGCCTTTGACACAGATGGGAAGGCTTAGAGCTGATTGAGTAGCTGCTCCCCACTGAGCACTTTTCTCGCAGAGCATTTTCAATTTAAGTGCACTCTTCACCTGGCTACAAAATCCCCTCAACAGAGCTACGGGTGGGGTGGCCATCACCAGCCCATTTTACAGATGAGGAAGGTGAGGCTCGACGAGAAGAGCCGATTTAGGCGCGGCCCTGGAGATATCAAAATGGCAGAGCCTGGAATCAAACGGAAGCTCTCGAAGCCTGCGTGCTCATGCCTTGCATATATGGTCGCGCCGCTGCGAGTGTGAACAGCTCCCTGCGCGGGAGGAGCTGCGCCTGTTTGCAATGTCACCCCCGGTGCTAGGAGACAAACGTTGCACTGTGGGGTTCTTGGCCCCGTGCCCTGTGCTTCCAGGTCCTGGAAGTTAAGTGACCCTTGATCGGCTGAAGCCAGCACAGAACATGCCTGTCTTTAGTCAGGCAGTTGCAGGACTGGAAATGGCAGTTAAGATTCTTAGGGAATCATATTTTAAATTTCTTACTTGAGGGAACATGCACTGGAGGCGGGCAGCCTGTGCTTTTCTTGAGCGCAGTGTCATGGGAATGTGCTTTGGAACTAAAGGTAAACTGGAGTTCATATATATATATTTTAATTTATTTATTTGACAGAGAGAAACATAGCCAGAGAGGGAACACAAGCAGGGGGAGTGAGAGAGGGAGAAGCAGGCTTCCCGCCGAGCAGGGGGACTCGATCCCGGGTCTCCAGGATAATGAACTGAGCCGAAGGCAGTCGCTTAACCAACTGAGCCACCCAGGCACCCCTGGAGTTCATATTCTGACTCTTTGTTGTAGGACCTTAGACCACTTAGTGCTCTGAGCCTCAGTTTCCTCTTCTGTAAACTATGCAACACAAAATCTGACACACACATGGCATTCAACAGGGTCGTTCCATCAGGAGACTTCTGACTGGTTCCACTTGTGCGACAGAAGCCCAGCGGAGATTTGGGGTGGTGGGAGGCTGATGACCTTGTCGTAAATTCACTTACTAAGTCCGTTTCCCTGGGGTTGAGGTGAAGATCCTGCCTCACATGATGACATTTCCCCAACAGAAATATCCGCATTGGGTGCCTGGGTGGCTGGCTCAGTTGGTTGGGCGGCTGCCTTCAGCTCAAGTCATGATCCTGGAGTCTCCAGATGGAGTCCCGTATCCTGCTCCCTTCTCAGCAGGGGGTCTGCTTCTCCCTCTGACCTTCCTGCTCTCAAGCTTGCTCTCATTTTCTCTCTGTCTCAAATAAATAGGTAAAATCTTTAAAATATATATATATATATATCCAGCACTCTGATGATAGTCATGGCTGCAGTGGGCTGTGTCCTCCCTGGGGTACCCCACTCTCACCCTTGGTCCTCCAGGTATCATCTTTTGTACCTCTGCTCTGTTCCCCAAGCTTCAGGCACATGGGACTGATTTCTGGCCCCTAACAAGCCAAACTTCTTCACATTTTAGGGCCTTTATGCTAAAGGTGATAAGGTGAGGGGCGATTTAGGAGGATACGGTTTATTTGCTTTTACCCCAGATCTCAGCAGCTCAGATCTTTCTCAATTCAGATCTCAGCTCAAGCACCTTTCACACCTGGCCTGAAGAAGCCCTCCCCCCATTTATTCCTCATAACAGTCACCACCACCGGAAATTGTCTTGTGTATTTCGTATTTACTTGTTTATTAGTCTGCTCCTTAGAAAAGCAGAGTCTCTGTCTTTTTGACCCATGTATTCTTAGTTCCTTGCTCAGTGCCTGGGACATAGGAGTTGCTCAATAAACATTTGTTGCAGTAATGAATGAATTTGCTGTAGGCTAATAATAGTAGTAGAATAGATATCTTATATCAGAAGCTTGTTTTGAATGAAATATAGAATTTCTGTATGATCCAGCAATTCCTCTTTGGGTCTCCTGAAAGGAGGGACTTAGTATTTGTTCGTGTTCATAGCAGCATCTTTTATAGTTGCCAAAAGGTAGAAGCAAGCCAAGGTCAGTGACGAAAGAATGATAGACAAAGGTGCTATGTGGTGTGTGCGTACAGTGGAATATTACCCAGACTTAAAAGGGAAATTCTGACATCTGCTACCACATGGATGAACTTTGAAGACCTCATACCGTGTGAAATAAACCAGCCACAAAAGGGTGACCGTTGTGTGATTTCATTTCCTGAGGCACCTGCCATAGTCAAATTCATAGCAAGTAGAACAGTTACCACCAGCTTGGAGAGAAGGGAATGGAGAGGTGTTTAATGGGTACCCAGAATTGCGGTTTGGGGTGAGGAGAAGGTTCTGGAGACAGATGGTGGTGATGGTTTAATGCCACTGAATTGCATGTAAAAGTGGTCAAAATGCAGAGAGTGACAATACTATAGTGATTTCACTTCTATGGGGAATTTAAGAGACAAAACGAACAAGCAGAGAAAAAAAAGTAGACTCGTAAATACAGAACAGACTGGTGGTTGCCAGAGGGGATGTGAATGCGTAAGTAGAATAACAATTTTTTTAAATAAAGATGATAAAAATATAAAATAAAAATGATTTTTAATTAAAAGTTGGTTAAAATGGTAAATGTGAAGTATATTTTATGAGTTAAAAAAAAGGGGGGGAGGACTTTAAGATATGCCATTTTTCAGCCAAACTCCAAATTTCAAGAAAAGATGTGAAGTATTTCTTGCCTGAATATAATCTTAGTTAAAAATGATGCTCTTCCCTCTGCATCTTAATAGGTGCACGGTGTCAGGACCTCTTTCTGGTTTTATCAGTTCGCTGGTCATCCATAAATCTGCTCAAGTGGACACACAATTAGCTATTTACAGTCCAGGTCTTTGTCCTTACTGTAATTGACTTAGTAGAGACAATAGATTTTACCTATAGTAGGTACAATTGACTTAACTGACACAAGATAAAGAATCTTGAACTCTCTGGTTTTGTTTTGTTTTGTTTTTTAAGATTTATTTATCTGAAAGAGAGAGTATGAGAGGGGAGAGGTCAGGGGGAGTCTGATGTAGGAGTCCATCCCACAACTGCAGGATCATGACCTGAGCCGAAGGTAGTTCCTTAACCAACTGAGCCACCCAGGTGCCCTCTCTGGTTTTTTGTTTTAAGATTTTATTTATTTATTTGAGACAGAGAACAAGCAGAGGGAGAGGGAGAAGCAGGCTTCCACCTGAGTAGGGTGGAATCCACCGGAGCTGGATCCTAGGACCCTGAGATCATGACCTGAGCTGAAGGAGAAGGCTTTAACCCACTGAGCCACCCAGGCGCCCTTTTTGTTTTAATCGTGAAAAATTTTAAATTCTTTATTCAGACAGACAGGTCAAGCTTGATCTTTGGTAATCAGCTAGGAGCCCACCCAGAGTCCTGTAAATAGAACAAAAGGCACATTTATGCCCCAGGAAATCACAAGGGTTTTAGGAGCAGAGACCAGTATATATTTCTTAATTCGCAGTACCTTTGGGCATGGGCTTTCTCCTCCTGATTGGCTCTTTCCCAGTCTAGATGTTCTCTGGATTTGTCTCCTCCAACAGGCCCCCAACCCAGCTGTCCACAGTGATCCCTATTCATGCCACTACCCCATTCTTGTCCCCCATGCCACTTTCCTTGTTTTATCTAGCTGCATTAAGTCACCTGTTTTGCTCGCTGCTGGGCAGGGCTCCCGTCTGTTTCAGTTATCGCCGTGTGCCCAGTACCAACCCTGTGACTGCCACAGGGAAGGTCTGGATAAATAGCTGGCGAATCAGTGTCCTGAAATGAAATTTGGCAAACTGATGGAAAAGTCTGGAAAAGCTGCCAACTACTGATTAGAGGAGGTTGGTTCCTGTCAATATTTAAGCTTTCATGCCCATGGATATGCCATTGCCCACAAATTGTCATCCTCTGTGGAAACCTAGGGTAAGAAGCTTGTGTTTTCCACTCAGCTCTATTTTTTAACAGGATGCTATTTTCTGATGAAAAAGACAGAGGTGCAGTCTGACCTGTGATTTTTACTGGGGGGATGGTATTTAAACAACAGTGTGTGCCTTAACTCGTAGCTCCTACAGTAGGAGTCTGGGGAGGGGCACTCAGAATGTGTGTTTTGGGGACTTTTGAGCCCATCCTTAATGGCCGACCTGCTGTGCAGCCCTGGGCTGAGATAATTTTTTCTTTCCTGAGCCTCATTTTCATCATTTGAAAAATGGAAAGAATAAGACTGAAATCAGCAATTCATTTGTTCAGCCGTTTGGTTAAAATATATATGGGGTTCTGCATGGGATTAAAAAAAATGTAACACTGAATTCTTGCCTTCAGGGCCCCTGGTTGAGGTGGGGAGCTGTCCTGCAACCCGGCGCTCTAGGCTGGGGCAGGCCTCAGAGGGAGGGCGGGGAGTTCTCTCTACTAATGGTATCACGAACTGACCTCTGCAGTTCCAGAAGGAACCAGAAGTTCCAAACAGTGGTTTTGCAATTTGAGGGCTGTCGTGTTGACCCTGCAGTTGTGAGGGAAAGGCCATAAAATGCTCAGTCCTTCAGCAACTCAGGAGAACCAACAGCTTTAACTAAATTTAATGCTGGGAGTATTTCCATTTCCTTTAGGTAACTTTGAACTAGTGCGATGATGACTCAAGTCAACGGGACTCACAAGGATGCTGACCTGTGGTGCTCACATAACAAAATGCTGGCACAGCCCCTGAAAGACAGTGACACTGAGGTGAGGCACGGGGAGTCTTGTTTAAATCTCCTGGTCTACTCACTCGGGACAGCCCTGCAGGTAGTGGAAGAATGCTAGTGGTGAACAAAGTGGCTAAAAGCCCTCTGGTGAGGACGCCTGGATGACTCAGTAGGCTACGAGTCCTGCTCGTGGTTTCGGCTCAGGTCATGCCCTCAAGGTTGTGGGATCAAGCCCCGCGTCTGGCTCTGCATGGAACATGGAGTCCGCTTCAGATTCTGTCTCCCTCTCCCTCTGCTCATTCACATTCTCTTTAATCTAAAATAAATAATTTAAAAATCTTTAAAAGCCCCCTTTGTGGAAATACGGATATTTCTGGGTTTCTGCGGAGTGCAGAGCACAGTTCTGGCTGCTCTGGAGAAAAGGGGCCCTGGAGGGGCCACTGAGATCTGACCCTTTCCTTCCAGTTCAGATATCTAGACACCAAAAAGCATGTTTTATTTATGTGGTTTTGTAATAGCTTTAGACAGAAGAGATCATTCACTTACCATGTAAGTCCCCCACTTAAAGTGCATATTGTCAGTGGTTTTAGTTTGTTCACAATCAATTTTATTTTTTTTTAAGATTTTATTTATTTGCGAGCAAGAGCATGAGTAGGGGGCAGAGGGAGAAGCAGGCTCTGCACTGAGCAGGGAACCCGATGTAGGGCTGATTCCCAGGACCTGGGATCATGACCTGAGCCAAAGGCAGATGCTTAACCGACTGAGCCACCCAGGCGCCGCACAATCAATTTTAGAACATTTTTACCTCCCCACAAAGAGAAAACTCAAACCCATGAGCAGTCATCCCCCATACCCCCGCAAACTCCCTAACCCATGGCCACTGCTGGCCTTTCTTCCTCTGTGGGTTTACCAAAGCAACTTCCATTTTGAGGACAAAGAGCAAGGAGTACAGTTCAGGGAGGGAGAAACTTGGTGAAACATAGGGATAAAAATGACAATAGGGTGCTTATTTGAAAGATCACTTTCTCTGGGTGCCTGGGTGGCTCAGTTGGTTAAGCACCTGCCTTCAGCTCAGGTCATAATCCTGGAGTCCCAGGATCAAGTCCCACATCAGGCTCCCAGCTCCACAGGGAGTCTGTGTCTCCCTCTGACCTTCTTCCCTCTCATGCTCTCTCTCACTCTCTCTCAAATAAATAAAAATCTTTAAAAAAAAAAAAAAGATCATTTTCTCTTCAGTCATTTTGTTTCCCTTAATTCATTGTCTTCTATTAATTCCTCCCTCAATGCTAAAATCCAAGGAAGATTTCATCTGTTCTCTAAGTGCTATGGGAGTCTTCTCAGTTGGGTTATGCAGGTTACAGTCGGCTTCTGTAGGCAAAATAGGAACATGTGAGTGTCCCATCTCTTCAATAGGTTATGGCTTTGATCAGAGCAAAACGCTAACCTGAATCAGCCAGACATTCACCGTTCATCATCCCTTTTCTTCTCATCAGGTTTACAACATCATCAAGAAGGAGAGTAACCGGCAGAGGGTTGGGCTGGAGCTGATCGCCTCAGAGAATTTCGCCAGCCGGGCGGTCTTGGAGGCCCTAGGCTCTTGCTTAAATAACAAGTACTCGGAGGGGTACCCAGGCCAGAGGTATGTGAATGTTGTCGAAGGCCTGCTTCTGATGCAGTGATGGGAGGTACCAAGTCCATCTAGAGGCCACGCGACCAAGGGAGTCCTATTCTCCTGTCATAACTCATTCGCAATTTGTAGCCAGTATCAGCGCTGATGTTCTTGGAACACCTGTCCTCATGGTCTTTAGCAGTCCCTTTGTGGGGCTTTCTAGAATGACAGGCCAGTCCCCAAGGAGTCTGGAGCTGCTGGCCATTGTTGAGCTTCTAGAGAAAGGTCAGTGCTCTGAGTGATACCACGGAAGGTGGTTGTTCTGTGAGTCATTGAGTCTGTATCGGGGTAACCCAGAAGCAACAACTGACTCAGTTGTGGTTGTGTTAGAAACTTTGGATTTGGTCATCTCCTATCCCATGAGAGCCATAAGAACTTCTATTCATTTTTGGTTTTTTACAGTCATCATCAAAGATGATGATTACAGAATTCGATGTACGGTTTTTGCAGACTTGCGTATTTGTGTCCTAAAGGACATGGGAAAAGAAGGGTCCCGTCAACCTGCTGGCTGCCACTCAACACCGAGATGCCCTTGAAGCTCTGTGGAGAAGGGGCGAGAATCAGGTTGAAGGCACAGTCTTTCTCCTGCCCTGCATACCCTCCTTCTCCTCTGCACCTTCAAGGGTCCACCTGGTGTTTTTTACAACCAGTAGCTCATTTTATCCTCGGGAGCACCCTACACGGCAAGGTGGGTGGGAGCTGTTTCCCACATGTTAAAGATGAGGAAGCTGAGACTCACTGAGATTCAATGACTTCTTAGGACCACCCACAGATGTTTTCACGCTGTGATCTGGTAAAAAATGAACATCAGGTCTTTCTTGCTGGTTCCTGGCTCTGAGCTCTTGAAGCCCTTGGAATTCCCTAGTAGTGGATGTGATTTTGTTATTCTCCATGACTCTTTGTTGACCACCCTGGAGGTGACTGAGTGTAGGGCGCCTGGATGCAGAAAGACCAGACAGGACATTAGAAGGTCAGAGCTTTCGGGCTTCTCCCTGAGTCTCCAAGGCACTAGGGTGCCCAGTGGGGCTTGTACGAGTCGAGGTGCTGGGAGGCTGCCCCCACTACCAGCTTGCCCTCTGTGCCTCTTCCCTTGGGCTGTTCTTGAGTTGACTCTTTCATAATAGACCACTGATCATATGTAAAGCACTTTCCTGAGTTTGTGAGTCGTTCTGGTGTAATGAATGAGCCTGAGAGGAGGTTGTGGAGACCCCCCAAATTTGTGGCCAAGCAGGACAGTGGTGTGGGTAGCCTGGGGCCCCAGGAGCTGTGGCTGGTGTGTGAAGTGGGGCCTGTGGCATTTGAGCTAACTCTAACCCTCCCGATTGATGCTTAGCCATCATTTCATCAGAAACACTTTTGTCTTTCTCGGCGATCAGTGAGATGATGGCGGCCTTCGAACTGAGGGTGAAAGGCAGTGCTGTGGTTTAGGCATGGGGCTGAGCGTGACCACGGTCATGTTTGTGTATCCCGCAGCCTGACTACAAAGTCGGCCCTCTCACCCCCTTTCCAGATAAGGAGTCAGCCTTGGGCAGGTGAAGGAGGCTGCTTCAAGTCCTGTGGTAAAGAGCAGAATCGTTTTTGCGTCCTCTAGATCAGGGTCTGTGCGATACACGGTCTTTGCAGAGCTCCCTGCCACCTCTGGGTCACTGGGGTCTCACCATGACCATGAATGACTGCCCTATGTTTGCTCTCCTGGAAAATGGCTAATTGCTAAGTCCCCATTCATGAGCTGCTCTCCTTCAAACTCGGGGGACACCACACCCTTCTCTGGTGACAAAGCAGAGAGCGTGATGCTCTTAGGGACCTTCCAGATCACTCCGTGAAGCCCCCTCCAGTGTCCAGACTTGTTTGTGGCAGTGTTATTCACAATAGCCAAGAGCTGGGAGCAACCCACATGTCGGTAGATGGCTGAATGGATAAGCAAAATGTGGTCCATCTATACAATCAAATGCCCTTCAGCCTTAAAAAGGAAAGAATTCCTGTCACATGCTACATCGAAGATGAACCACAAGCACATTGTGCTCCAGTGCAATAATCCAGTCTCAAAAATTTGCATAGTGCATCAGGCCACTGTGAGCTCTCTAGAATTGTCAGGATCGTAGCAAAAAGGAGAATGATGGTTGCTAGCAGCTGCTGGAAGGGCGTGGGCAGCTGCTGGTGCATGGGTATAGAGTTTCAGTTTTGCAGGATGAGAAAGTTCTAGAGGTCTGTTGCACAACAATGGGAATATACTTAACAGTGTGAAGTAACAAGACTAGACTAGACTGTATGCTTGGAAAGGATTAAGATGTCAATTCGATGCTGTGTGTTGTTTACTAGGATGAAAAGACTATATACATATATAAATATCTATCTATCTATATATATATATATTTTTTTTTTTAAGACTTATTTATTTTGAGAGAGATAGAGGGCAAGTGCGAGCTAGCCCGGGGTCGGGGGAAGGGCAGAGGGAGAAGCAGACTCCCTGCTGAGCAGGGAGCCTGATGCGAGGCTCCATCCCGCAACCCCTATTTTATGACCTAAGCCACAATCAAGAATTGGGCACTCAACCGACTGAGCCACCCAGGTGCCCTAAAAAGAGTATATATATCTAATGAAAAAAAGTTTTTAAATATTTTTTTCCATAACCCAGCCACCCTATCCCTCCCCTCTACCCCCCAGTAACCCTCAGTTTATTTCCTGAGATTGAGTCTCTCTCTTTTTTTTTAAAGATTTTATTTATTTATTTGACAGAAACACAGCCAGAGAGGGAACACAAGTAGGGGGAATGAGAGAGGGAGAAGCAGGCTTCTCGCTGAGCAGGGAGCCCGATACGAGGCTCGATCCCTGGACTCTGGGATCATGACCTGAGCCAAAGGCAGACGCCTAAGGATTGAGCTACCCAGGCACCCCAGATTAAGAGTCTCTTATGGTTTGTCTCCCTCCCTACCCCCCTCAACTCCCCGCCCTGCCTCTCAAATTCTTCATACCAGAGAGATCATCTGATAATTGTCTTTCTCTGATTGACTTATTTTGCTCAGCATAATACCCTCCAGTTCCATCCATGCCATTGCAAACGGCAGGATTTCATTCTTTTTGATGGCTGCATAGCATTCCATATATGTGTGTATACACACACACACACACACACACACACACACACACACACACCTTCTTTATCCATTCACCTGTTGATGATCTAGGTTCTTTCCATAGTTTGGCTCTTGTGGACATTGCTGCTATAAACATTGGGTACAGGTGCCCCTTCGGATCACTACATTTGTATCTTTGGGGTAAATACCCAGTAGTGCAATTGCTGGGGCATAGGGTAGCTCTACAACTTTTTGAGGACTCTCCATACTGTTTTCCAGAGTGGCTGCACCAGCTTACATTCCCACCAACAGTGTAGGAGGGTTTCCCCCTCTCCCACATCCTCGCCAACATCTGTTGTTTCCCAACTTGTTAATTTTAGCCATTCTGACTGGTGTAAGGTGGTTTCTCACTATGGTTTTGATTTGTATTTCCCTGATGCTGAGGGATGTTGAGCACTTTTTCATGTGTCTGTTGGCCATTTGGATGTCTTCTTTGGAGGAGTGTCTATTCATGTCTTCTTTCCATTTCTTGATTGGATTATTTGTTCTTTGGGTTTTAAGTTTGAGGAGTTGTTTATAGATATTGGATACTAGCCCTTTTTCTCATGTTATTTGCAAATATCTTCTCCCATTCTGTCAGTTATCTCTTGGTCTTGTTGACTGTTTCTTTCGCTATGCAGAAGCTTTTTTTTTTTTTAAGATTTTATTTATTTATTTTACAGAGAGAAACACAGCCAGAGAGGGAACACAAGCAGGGAGTGTGAGAGAGGGAGAAACAGGCTTCCCACCCTGCAGGGAGCCCGATGTGGGGCTCTATCCCGGGTCTCCAGGATCATGACCTGAGCAGAAGGCAGTCGCTTAACCAACTGAGCCACCCAGGCGCCCCATGTGCAAAAGCTTTTGATCTTGATGAAGTCCCAATAGTTCATCTAATTTAAAATTTTTAGTTTTCTCTGACCACAAGTCATAGTGGTTAAAAGTGTCTACTGAATTGAGTTATTACAATTATTAATATACAAATAAAAAATACAAATTTTCATATGTAATTATTAAACAAAAAGTAAAATTTTATTAGAAGTGTAAAAACAAAAAACAGGAGAACCTTCCAGCTTTCCCTCCCCACCAGCCCCGAGGAACTCCATTCCACATTCTGGTTCTGGGACTCGACTGCTCTTGGAAGCTGATACAAGGCCGATTGCATGGATGTAACTGGCTGATGTCACTCAGCATAATGACAAGGCCCTCAGGGTCCATGCATGCAGCCTTTGTCGGACTTCCTTGCAGTCGATGAGATACTTGCCCAGCCACGCAGCTGACTTGGCATGGGTGGAAGATGAGTGGTGTGGGGTTTGGGGGACTCGTTCTCACCGCTCCCCAGCTTTTATTCTTCTGTCCCGGCCGGAAGCTGCTTTGGCCTTTGTACGAAGCACCGAGGGTCAGGGCCAGCGGGGGCCTAAGTTGGCTTTCTCCCACAGGTATTACGGCGGGACCGAGTTCATTGACGAGCTAGAGATCCTCTGTCAGGAGCGAGCGCTGCAGGTCTACGGTCTGAACCCCGAGTGCTGGGGCGTCAATGTCCAGCCCTACTCAGGTAACTGCCACATCCAGATGGACCCGGGCCGCCTCCTGCCTGCTGGCGTTCATGGAGAGCAGTCCCAAGAAGGATGGCCCGTAAACAGAAGTGAAAACTAGGCGGAGCCCTTCGTGGGTCTGTGCATCTTTCTCCATCGCCCTTGGCTCCCCCCCCGCCCGACTCACCCCTCCTGAACACACCTGTATTCTTGGGGTTTGCTGCAGGGGAACCTCCAGAGAGCTGTGGGGGGGGTGCACAGTGGTGGCGAGGCCTGTTCTGTCCACTCCTGGTTGGTGGCCTAGTGGCCAAGCTCCGGGGTCCTGCTCGGGGCCTTCTGGGACGTCCTCTGGCCTTACCTTCCAGGCTCCCCCGCCAACTTTGCGGTGTACACCGCCCTGGTGGAGCCCCATGGGCGCATCATGGGCCTGGACCTGCCCGACGGCGGCCACCTGACCCACGGGTTCATGACAGACAAGAAGAAAATCTCCGCCACATCCATCTTTTTTGAATCTATGCCCTATAAGGTAAGAGTGGGTCTCTAGATGCTCCAGGAAGTCCCCACTTTTTGCCATCTGTCACCGCCCTGCCCTGGGGACTCCTCGGGCCTTCAGGGCATTCTAGGGGCAGCGGAAGCCCAGGGAGGTGACCGAGGAGGAGATTTTAACTGTAGCCTGACCCTCGGGGACTGGTGACAGCTGTGCTCAGAACCCCACCGTCCCTCATAGACCTGTCACTGAGCTACAGCCTGTGTGGCCTGCGACTGGCACGTAGTCACATGGGGCCCTGGTCATAATAAACAGCTGGGTTGGAACAGGACACGAATGATGGGTGGGCTGATGTGTAAACTTGATGGCGGTGATGGGGACGAAGGCAATAATCTGTGCACTCAGTCATGGGGCAGCCCGTGCACGTGATGACTCTCCCTCACATCCAGAAACCATTTCCTGGGGCGCCTGGGTGGCTCAGTGGTTAAGCCTCTGCCTTCAGCTCAGGTTATGATCCCAGAGTCCCGGGATCGAGCCCCGCATCTGGCTCCCTGCCCTACGGGAAGCCTGCTTCTCCCTTTCTCACTCCTGCTGTTTGTGTTCCCTCTCTGGCTGTGTTTCTGTCAAATAAATAAAATCTTTTAAAAAAAGAAAAGAAAGAAACCATTTCCTCCTGCTGTTTGTTGTCCTGTGGGCCGTCCTCAGTTGGTTCACGGGTCCCACCGTGAGCAGAGGTTGCCGCTGGTCCTTAGTGTTTGGCTGAGGGTCAGACACGGGATTTTATTTTTTTAAGGAAAGTCAAGCCAGTGTTCCTTCCATCTTGGCATTCTGTGGTCTATGCCAAGTGCCCTTGACTGTGCGCCACTTGTCAGCCTTTGACTCTGTCCTAGTAACTGCATGTGTGCTTTTTGTGTGCAACTGACAATTCACTTCTTTTCCTGGAAAGCCTAGGCATCTCTGGCCACAGGTATCCTCATCGGCCAACACTGACCTTAAAGATGGATATTGAAACATGAGTAATGAGACAGTGCTCAGCTTTTGCATGAAGAACACAAAAGCTGGTTTCTTCCTTTCCTTTTTTTTCTAAAGATTTTATTTATTTGAGAGAGAGAGAGAGATCGTGGGCAAGGAGGAAGGGTAGAGGGAGAAGCAGACTCACCACTGACCAGGGAACCCAATGCAGGTCTTGATCCCAGGGCGCTGGGATCATGACCTGAGCTGGAGGCAGACGCTTAATTGACCGAGCCCCCCAGGTGCCCCTCAGAAGCTGATTTGTACCGTTTCTTTCATTATGGAAAGAACGGTGGCAGAGAAGCATCACAGACTTGTTTTCTGATCTTAGATGAGGCCTCAGGCAGCCTTACTCTTTAGCCCAATGTCCTCCATTACCCAAGAGTCTCTCCTGCTTAAAGTATGCTCCAGGCCCAGCACAGAGTCCAGTGTGGGGCTTTAACTTACAACCCTGAGATCAAGACCTGAGCTGAGATCAAGAGTCAGACACTAAACTGACTGAGCCACCCAGCCCCCTTCCCTCAAGAGTCTCTTGGGTGCAGGCTGGAGGCTTAGCGGTGGAGGGCCTGCAGGGGTGTGGAGTGGCTGGGAGCTTGGCCAGCTTGGGCAGCAGGAGACACAGCTCACCAGCCAAAGGGCCACCAGCCCAGTGCAGGGAGGAGACACAGACCTGCCAGGCTTGCAGCAGCAGCTGCCACGCCTCCTCTGCCCACGAGCCTGCAGCCCTGCCCATCCTCTCCCTGCCCTGCCTATCCCAGCCCCTGCCTTCACAGTGGGACTCTCTCTCCCCCTCCAGGCAACCGCCCCACACAGAGCCAGGCATTTCATCTCCCTAGGGAAATAACAACTCGAACCTTGTCTCTTCCCTGAAGGTCCTAAGTGACAGAGGGAAGGCGCGCGCGCGCGCGCTCTCTCTCTCTCTCTCTCTCTATATATATATATACATATATATATATATATATATATATAGGAGGCCTTCTATACCACTCTGGCCCCTCTGCAGTTTCTCACAAATGCCTGTGAATTCTCCCTGGAGCAGGTTTTTCTTCTGTTGAATGTTCAGCATTTTTTTAAAAAAGGAAACTTTTTTTAAAAGTCCCTTAAGTTTAGGGGCGCCTGGGTGGCTCAGTTGGTTAAGCAACTGCTTTCAGCTCAGGTCATGATCCTGGAGACCCGGGATCGAGCCCCACATCAGGTTTCCTGCTCGGCGGGAGGCCTGCTTCTCCCTCTCTCAATCCCTCTGCTTGTGTTCCCTCTCTCACTGTGTTACTCTCTGTAAAATAAATAAATAAAATCTTTTAAAAGTCCCTTAAGTTTATTTATTTTTTTTTAATTTGTTTTAAAGATTTTATTTATTTGACAGAGAGAAACACAGGCAGAGAGGGAACACAAGCAGGGGGAGTGAGAGAGGGAGAAGCAGGCTTCCCACCGAGCAGGGAGCCCAATGTGGGGCTCGATCCCGGGTCTCCGGGATCATGACCTGAGCTGAAGGCAGTCGCTTAACCAACTGAGCCACCCAGGCGCCCCAAAAGTCCCTTAAGTTTAAAAAGCAGAATGTGGAAGGGAGAGTAGCAACACATTTTGGGGTGTGGGTAATCATGTCTTTTAAAACTTCTTTAGAATTATGTGGTGTTTGTTTTTTTTTTTTTACTGTGGGTCAGCTGTTGATTTTCTTTAAGGTAACAGTTTTTCTGCCAAGTTCAGGTGACTAGAAAGAACCAGTTCATTCCCTTTGCAACAGAACCACAGCTGGTCCTTCTGTCTGCCTTTGCAGTGAGGTGTCAGTTGCACACGAGCTTCCGTAACGGTGTTCAGTTGGGAAGGGTGGCCACCAACCCGAGCCTTACCTCCCCCCGCCCCCAGAGAGCTCCGTGCCCCACACCCCCAAAATTTTTCCCTTTGACTTAGCACAAATGCTTTAACACAACTTTAATACACTGGTGTTACTAAGATGTGTGTTGCCAAAAAGGGGAAAATATGTTATGTTATGTTTCACTGTGGATCCACAGTCTATCTGGAATGGATTTCTGTTGGGGCTGGTGAGGTAGATGTCCAGATAAACCTGTTTCCACATGGACATCAGTGGACCTGGTGCCACGTGCTAGAAGACCAGCCTTTCCCTGCAGTGCCACTGTTGGCCTCGGTCACGTGACCCTCTGTCACTGGGGGTCCTGTTTCTGGACTCTCTTCTGTTCTTGTCCTTCCACAAACAGGGTGCCACCTTAATCACTATAACTTTTTGTGTTTTTCAATTTCTCTCAATATTGTGTGCAGGCACCTGGGTGGCTCGGTTGGTTAAGCGTCTGACTCTGAATTTCGGCTCAGGTCATGATCTCAGGGTCATGAGATCAGGCTCTATGTGGGACTCCACGCTCAGCATGGAGTCTGCTGCTTTCTCTTTCTCCCCCGACCCCTCCCCCTACTCACACTCTCTCTCTCTAAAATAAATCTTTTTAAAAAATGTTTTATGTGGAGGTTTTATATATCTTCTGTTCAATATTTTATGGCTTTTGAAATGAATTTAATATTATTAACATTTCATTTCCTATTTTTCACTGCTTGTATGTATGAATGTAACTGATATTTGGGTTTTGACCTACATCCAGGGACCTTGCTAAATTCAGTTACTAATTCTAATAGCGTCCACCAGAGGCTTGCATTTTCCAGGTACGCTGTCATGGTGTCTATGAGTGATGTCAGCTTTTTACGTCTTCTGATCCTTGTGTCTTTATTTCTTTTTCTTGCCTCTTTGTACTTGGACTAGAAGCACTGTTAGCTGTACCTTGTCTCTTTCCCAAAGGTAATAGTGTTGCAGCACAGCATTGCCTGGTGCATGTTTGTCGCTGTTTTATTCCGTGGTGGCTTAGTTCCTTGTCCTCCTGGGTAGAGCCCCAGACTCACTCTTCCTCTGGGAACCCCTCAGGGCATCCTTCCCCCGTGAGCGACGCTTGCTTGTCCACACCACTTGTACAAGTCAGACACATGCCCCATCTCGTCCTAAAGCCGTGGCCCGGGACAGCTTTCCTGCATCCGTGGTGGAAGGGGAGCAAACGGGTTTGGGCAGGTGCAGAAAGTCATCTTACCTCCATAGCTGGTACGAGTTCGGGTGGGAGGGCAGGCCTGGTGTGGCGGAGGACGCTGCCCGAGCCTGCTGTCTCTGTGACATCCCGCAGGTGAACCCAGACACTGGCTACATCAACTATGACCAACTGGAGGAAAATGCCCGCCTCTTCCACCCAAAGCTCATTATTGCAGGTGATGAGCTGGGGGTAAAGGAACTGCCTTTGTCAGCAGCTCCCATGCCTCTTTTTTTTTTTTTTTTTAAGATTTTACTTATTTGAGAGAGAGAGAGGCAGTGAGAGAGGGAACACAAGCAGGGGGAGTGGGAGAGGGAAGAGCAGGCTTCCCGCTGAGCAGGTAACCTGATGCAGAGCTCGATCCTGGGACTCTGGGATCATGACCTGAGCAGAAGGCAGACGCCCAGCGGCAGAGCCCCCCAGGAGCCCCCCAGGAGCCCCCCATGTCTCTTTTTAAATGAAGATGCAGAGATGTTCCCTAGCTCACTGCTAGTCTCTGCCTTGAAGGGCTGGCCTTCTGGGGTCTAAGTACATTCTTTTCTTTCAGGACAAATATCACCATTAGTACTAGGTAGAGTAAGATCTGAGGCTGTTCTCAGAGAAGCATCTAGAAATGTTAACTAATCCCTGACTAATCAGCGGAGAGAATAGAATAATAGATAGGGGCCACCCCTGCCACCTCCAAGAGGCCCCTGAGCTGAAGAGGCAGGTCAGAGTGGTTGCCTCTGGCCCCAGCGTGTTTTGGGAGGGGTTTTTCATTTCTGTTCTCAGGGATGTGGGAGGGAGAAACTTCAAAGCTGTCAGGTAAGCCTATCCGGAGGCTGATTTGCAGCTTTGCCCCTCGGGCAGCTCTCGGCTGGCCGTGGGTTTATCTGACTTGACGGTGTCACCTCTGTGTCCCAGGTACGAGCTGCTACTCCCGAAACCTGGACTACGCACGACTGAGGAAGATCGCGGACGACAGCGGGGCGTACCTCATGGCTGACATGGCGCACATCAGTGGGCTGGTGGCGGCTGGCGTGGTGCCCTCCCCATTTGAGCACTGCCACGTGGTGTCCACCACCACCCACAAAACCCTGAGAGGCTGCCGAGCCGGCATGATCTTCTACAGGAGAGGTGCGCTCCAGGCTGTGGGGTAACGGCGGGGTGCTGGTGTTGGGCTTCTCCTCTGGGTTTCATGCCAGTCCTCCCCACAAGAGGCGACTAGGAGATGTGCGTGGCTGGCCAGGTGCTACCAGGGGCCTCACGGTGTAGCCTTCCTTTGACAAAGTTAGGCTGGTCCAGCATGCCTCTTGTGGGGGACAGCTCACTGTAATCAAACCATAAGACACTGACGTATAAACCGTAGTTACCACTGTAGACCTTTGAGGATTCTTGGTTGAACGAGGCCTGCAATCCACAGGTCTAAGCACTTGCCTTATTTTGGGATCCCCACACTGGGAAAGCCAGATTTGTGATCGGATCATTTGGCTCATGGTGAGACCAGAGGCGTCATCAACAGAGAAACCCGCGACTGGGTGTCTCTCCCCTGCAGTCTTCTTGTCTAGCCACCTGGCCAGGGCTGCACACACCCACGTGCCCACGAGCTTCTCAGTGCGCTTTTGACCTTTTCCCATTGTAGTGACGGTTCTGGGGCAGGTAGCCATGCCTGCCCATGGAGTGCTGGTGTGTGGCTGGCCTGAGCGACTCCTGAAGCCGCCACATCCACGCTATGTGAGCCTGGGCTTGTTGTCCAACCTCTCTCTCCCTCATCACCAAACCTCCAGAGTGGGGATCAAATAATAGCACCCGTCCCTTCAGACCAGTGCTGGGAGCATTCATTAATTAATTTATGTGAAGTGCCTCGAGCAGTTCCTTGCTCACAGGAAGCTCTGTAGAGACATTAGTTACTATAGCGGATTAACTTTTTTTTCAGAAAGGAATCCTAGTCCCCATTAGAGCCATTATTATATAATTAATATATGTCATTATACAAATGAATCTTCTCTCCTTCGAAGTCATCATCCTGGAAGACTGCTGTCTTGGACACATCTTTGAGGAAATATGGCCAAGGCACAGTGTTTGTTACAGTCTTGGTGAAGGGAAATTTTTATCCTTTGATTTCTTTTTTTTTTAAGATTTTATTTATTTGACAGAGAGAAACACAGCCAGAGAGGGAACACAAACAGAGGGAGTGAGAGAGGGAGAAGCAGGCTTCCTGCTGAGCAGGGAGCCCGATGCGGGACTCGATCCTGGGTCTTCGGGATCATGGCCTGAGCCGAAGGCAGTCGCTCAACCAACTGAGCCACCCATGCGCCCTATCCTTTGATTTCATCTGCGAAAGGGTGGTCAGCCCTGGCTCCGCAAGCAAGGGGCCCCTGGGCTCTGCAGCGTGCAGGACCAGGCATCGCCCCCCCAGGACTAGAGGCCAGGCTCGTGCTTAGCGCCCCGCAGCCAGTCTGGGTTGGAGTCCCAGTGGAGAGAAAACAAGAGTGGACAGCCTGGCTGATGTTCCCATTCTACTGTTTTCCTTCATCCAGGAGTGCGCAGTGTGGATCCCAAGACTGGTAAAGAGACTCTGTACAACCTGGAGTCGCTTATCAACTCAGCCGTGTTCCCAGGCCTGCAGGGCGGTCCCCACAACCACGCCATTGCAGGTAAAACTGTCACCAGAGCCAGCCCCGAGCCCTTGGGTGGCACTTGGTGGTGGTAGGGGAGCACCCTCACCCATGGCGGCCCCGTGCGGGCTAGTGCTGCTCCCACTTTCACTCCTCTGTGGTTTCCAGTGCCTGTCTAACCTGTCCACCAAATGTGTGGCAGGACCTGCATGCTGGGGACAAACTAGAGCAAGTCTCTGTCCAGGAGGTGCTAACAAGGAAGAAGAGGGTGTCAGGCAGGGACAGCAGGGAGTGTTGGCCCCCTGGAGGGTCACCCCTGGGGAAAAAGCATCAGGCTAGCGTCAGGCCAGCTTCCGTCAAGTCAAGTTGGCGAGGCCTTCTTCAGGAAACAGCAGGGAAGGAATTGAACAGTTAGGAGGTGACACAGCAGAGCGGGTGAGCAGTTAGTATCCAAACCCTGAGAGGACAAGTCACCTCATCTGGACATCCTGCCCCCAGCGCCACTGATCGCCCAGCAGGCTGCCAGCTGCCAGTGACTTACTCCTTCTCCGTACAAATGGCTTAGGAGATGTGTGATGATCGTAGAGTTGTTCCAGCATCCTCTGTGGAACAAAACGGTTTGGTAGAGGAGCCCAGGACGAAGGCATATGGCCTTGCTCCAGAGAAGCGCTGGTGTTTTAAGGGGGGGAGGGGCACAGAGTAGGGAAGGGAGGGGGTGGGTTTCCCCAGGGTATTTTCCCAGTCCCCTCTTTACACCTCCAGACTCTGGGTCTGCAGTTTCTTCAACCCCTGGGTGATGGGATCACTTGCCCTCCAGCCACTCTGGGCCTGTTCTAGTCATTTCTGCCAACACCAACGAGAGGCTTCAATGCCTGCATGCAGGCGATGGTTACTTTGGCTTGTCCTTCACTTTCTGTGCCCCCTTCAGCGGCCCTTGGGGTTGAAAGAGGGACCAGAGGAGTCTGAACATGTAGGTAGAACAGGCTGGCACCTCTCTGCTGGCCTGTGGTCGGAGAGACTTGCGTAATCTGGCCCCAGAGCAGAAGCATCTCGTGTCTGTACATTGAACTTAAAAAGGACTGTACAGTCCGTCTTGCAGGAGAACAGCTTCCTTGTGGTAATGGTGTAAGCATGAAACTTCCATGCTCCTCAAAAAGGAGAGATCTGCAGGGTTATCCGGGTAATTGTAGGGTTAAAAGTAGATATCATTTGCGGGGAGGAATGTAATCCACCCCCTCTAGTGGCACTGACAAGCCAGGAGGCCTGAATAGAAAGAATGGGTGCTCCAGCTCTGCAGGTGGGTCCCATCCTCCTTCCTGATGTGTCCTCTGCTCCCGCCAGGGGTCGCTGTGGCCCTGAAGCAAGCTCTCACTCCGGAATTCAGACTTTACCAGCGCCAGGTGGTGGCCAACTGCCGGGTACTGGCTGAAACCCTGCTGGAGCTGGGCTACAAAGTGGTGACAGGTACCAACCGCATCCCTGGGGAGGCGGCCCTGCTCCTTGGGGTGACACTGAAGCCTTGCCCCCAGGGCCCAGCCGGTGGGGCCCTGGGCACTGCAGCGGTGGCCCTGGGCTGAGTCTGTCACTAGCATGGGAGACCGCAAGTCCTCAGAAGGGCCTTGTGGAAGGTGGACCCAAGGCTCACTCGAGAGGGGGCCGGGACTGGTGGTCATACAGCCAGTGGAGGGCGGAGCCACAACTGACACAGAGCAAGACCCTGGCGCTGCCTTGTGTACGCTGTACAGCACCGCCTCCCTCTGTCCCTTGGGAGGGTCTCCGTGTACCCCTGCATGTTGGGGGACAGTAGGCCCTCCCACTAGGAGTTAACGGGGAGTGTGCCACGTCCACATTTGCTTTCATACAAGAGGATGCTGAGTAACCTCCCGGGGGTGACTTTTCAGGTGAGGGCCATCCGCTTGCGTCCCTGTGGCTCACACAGCCAGGATGCAGTTTTCTGGCCCAGACTTTGCGACCTTAACGGACAGTATCGTTCTTCTGCTCGCAGGGCTGCTGTCTGTGCTGCCAGTGGGGTGGTCTCGGGAAGTGGGTCCTGGGATTCCACAGACTCGGGTTCCCCTCCCTGCCCGCTGCCCTTTTTATGGGGACTTCAGGCTCGGGTCTGAGGAGTGGGCTCCCCATCAAACTTGGTGAACAGCAGAGCTAGGGCAAACACTGGCTCCTCGGTAGTCCCAGGGAGCACTCTTCTCTGCTTCACTCCAGAGAGAGACTCCTTCCCTTGGCATGGAATCAGGTTTCTCTATTCCTACATGTCCAACTTGGTTTTCCAGGTGGTTCTGACAACCATTTGATCCTCGTGGATCTCCGTTCCAAAGGCACAGATGGCGGAAGGGCTGAGAAGGTTCTAGAAGCCTGTTCTATTGCCTGTAATAAGAACACCTGTCCAGGTAAGAATTCTTCTGGCCAAATACAGTTCTTTTGGCCAAAGTTCTAGCTGATGGTAACTGGGCTCTGGGGTGGGGGGGAGGGGCCGACACAAAGGGATTTTGGAGGGGGTACATACATGGGGACAAGATCGTGGTTCTCTCCCAGCCTGTTCCTTCCGACACAGCTTGAACTGCCAGGGACAGAGGGGGAGGGGCTGAGGCAGGTGCCACAGGCATTTGGATAAGGGAAGCCGGGGCCTCTGGAACAGTGGGTGTGTCCGGGGCTTGTAACAAGAATGTGGAGGATGCGTCTAACACAGATGCTAGACTGGCTTGGTGGAGCAAGGGCTGTGACAGAGAAATACTGTGCTGTCTCAGTACAGTGGCCAAAGGTGCAGCTTTCTCCCTGTGCCCATTCCTGCCTGTGGCATTTCAGGCAGCAGCACTCTGCTTCCCACAAACAGCTGCCATCCACAGGCCACTTTTTTTGGCCAAGAGTCTTAAAAATGCACAGTGGTCAGTGGTGAGCTGGGTGCAGCCCAGGGACAGAGCCTGTTTATTTCAAAGGTGACAGAAGTGCACTGCGGCCCAGCGGACTGCGTCTGGGGACTCCAGCCCTGACATCCCGAGGACTTTTGGAAAAAGAGTTCCAGAAAGTAGCCCAGTTTATTCACAGAGGTGAGGATAAGGGTTTGGAAGTCGGCCAGCCCGATCTGCGTATGGTTTCTGACTGGGACCAGGCAGTTGAGACCCAGACACTGAAGGATATTCCATGTCCAGGCAGAGTGTGGGGGACAAGATAGCAAAAAATCACCTTAGCAAGCCTTCTAGTCTGAAAGTAAGCTCACCCTACCCAAGGAAGGGGGCACACAAGAATCATTTCTGAGGTCCTTACCACCTATCCTGCCACGCCCCCGCTGCTGGGCGCCCACTGATAGCCAAGTGGAGCCTTGGGTGTGTCTCTTGGGCCCACTGAGCCGCAGCACGGCACAGTTCTAGAAGCCTGTTCTATTTTCTGTGATAAGAACACCTGTCCAGGTAGGAATCCTCGACGCTCTTTCCTTCCATACCTCTCCCATGTTACGTTTCTTTTGGCCAAAGTTCTAGCTGATGGTAGTTGGGCTCTGGGGACAGATGTGAAGGGATTCTGGAGGGGTCCATACACGGGGGCGAAGTTGTGGCTGTCTCCCAGCCCACAGAGGACTCGTTTTGTCTCTTGCGGCACAGGAATAGAACTGACTCTGCAGATTCAGAATGACGTTGGGCCCAAGGCCACCCTGAAGGAGTTCAAAGAGAAACTGGCAGGGGACGAGAAGCACCGACAGGCTATCGGGGCTCTCAGGGAGGAAGTGGAGAGCTTCGCATCTCTCTTCCCTCTGCCTGGCCTGCCAGACTTCTAGAGGAGCCGCCCAACCGCACCCGCCAGGAACCACTTGCTCGAGGACCTGGTGCCCTTCTGAGACGAGATGGAAGAGCAGCCCCACGTAGGACCCCGCTACACCAACTTCTCCATGCCGTCTGAGGGGGTTTCTTCTAGGATTTTCCTCAAATTACCTCCTCCATGAATCAAAATTTGTTTTTAAGACCAACTGTCAGTAATTCAGTGATTTGGGGACTAGTTATCAAGGCATTTAAATTTGACCCCCTCCTTCTATAAACAGTTCTTCTGGAAAAATGAAGAAACATTCTGGGTTCAGGGCAGATGACGGAAAGACCCCAGTAGGTATACTTGCCCTTCTCTTGAGTTACTGGGCTTCCCCCACACTGTGACAGCCGCCCCTTCAGTATCTTATTACGGAGAGGGTTGCCAAAGGGGGACAGACTGACAGCTGTCACAACTAAGGAGGGAAATTTTGAAGCTTCTGGTGAGTTCTATACAAAGTGCTGCCCAGTATGGTGGGAGTTTCTCCACGGCAGCTCAGGACATTGTGGAAATGGTCTCCTTCACCCCCCCCCACCCCTGGGGGGGTACTAGGTCCCATCAGGGGTGAGAACCAGTGCGGGGAGGGGGGTGTTCCTGCCCTGTGCCAATAACCAACTCCCTCTGGTAATCAGAAAACCAAATACCACCTTCCCAGAGAAACTTTATTTTTCACAAAGCTGAAGTGCAAAACATAGATGACCATTTTTAATAATAAGCACAATCAAATTTTTAACCACAGAATGTCTACAAGAATTATAGCTTTAAAAAATACAACCAATTTTTATATTTCAAAAATATCTGAACTCAAATAAATTAATTTCTTAAAAAGTACACTTCTCATACTATTTGTTTGGCATTGACTCTGGCTGAACTCCAGTGTGGCCACACCCGAGAGCTGCTGTTGTGTGGGCGTCCAAGGTGCAGCACCCTGATGAGTGCAGCTCATGTGGTGGGAGGACTCAGCGTTCACACGCATGGACAGAGGAACATGCAGTAATAAAATAGCTTTCCAAAAATAACATACGAATTCATCACAGACTATGCTTTTTTACTGCAGCCTTTTTAAAAGGTGGCATTTTTTTTGACCCAACCTGTATAGCCAGCCAGTGTTGGGCAGTCGGTGGGTGAAGCACCCCGAGGTTCTGCCTGGTGGGCGCCCCTGGGGCCTGGGGTCCAGCACTTTCTTGGCATTCACTCCAGCACGAGTGGGGTTGGGCTGCTTGCAGACTCAATGGGGGTGTGGGTGACATACCAGTCTTCACATCTCTGCCTTAACTTTGGCAGCCCTGATGCCACCAAACCAGTCTTTCATTCAGGGGCTTGGCTCCTCCCCCAACAGAAGACAAAAGACCACCTGTGGCCTCCACTCTGGAGCTTAACAATCACTCCCAGGAAGCTAGGTCTCCCTAGCAGCAGCTTAGTTCACTGCAAAGTGCTTGCATGGGCCCCCTCTTCCCCCTCCCCATAGCCACAACCAAACCTTAACAGATAAGACCAGATTCAGGCAGGGCTCACAGCTTTCTCCTTTGAGGGCTCAGGAATATTTGGTGTGCTCAGACCTTTTCAGCGGAGACTGCTTGTCCTTCCAGCCCGAAGCAGAAATTTGATGTTAATTCTTTTTTGCAGTCTGTTAATAACGTATCTCCTTGAGATTCCAGTTCTGTCACTTTCCATCACAGTACTGGGGAAAAGCCAGAGAGAGCTGGCTGGTTGGCTTCAGAGCACAAGCCAAGGCACTTTCTTCTGAGCTTTCTAGGGAGATGGGAAGTAAAACCGGATTGCTGGCTTGGGAGATCAGTTCCTCGGAAGGTGGTCTGTACTTGCCAATGGGTTCCCCACCAGCTAAGCGTTACCAGCTGGACAGCAACACAAGAAGCTGACCTGGCCTCACAACACCAGGTCCGAGGAGGTGGGGGCATGGGTCCAGCACTGGCGGAAGTGGGTAGTCGGTGTGCATGTGAGCCCTTTAAGGTTTCATCTCAGCCTCCGAAACACGCCACTGATCTGTAGCAACCCAGGTGCCTGGGGTACAGTGTTGGCCTTCTAGGATTTGAGCTGGGCTCTGTTATTTGTCTGAGGGGGAAACCTACAATACCTTAAACCCAGCAACAAAGAAGTTAAAAGCTAGATGGGAAACGATAGGGGGCCTATCACGGTCTATTTCCAAATTCTGCTATAATTCATGTAACTTCAGCCACTGCAGTAAATCGTGGATAAGTCACGATTTCTAAAATCTGAAGATTCCATTAAAGGAGCAAGATCCCTAGGGTAACAGGCAGATGTGAAGCAGCAGGTCGGAGAGTCCCAAGGGCCGCGGTGCAACAAAGGCTCTGGCTCCTCTCTTATACAGAGCTTCTGGAAATCACTACTGCAGGACCGCTGGCCTGATCAGCCTGCTCTCAACCAGGACCTGCTTGAAAAAGGGTTGGGGGTGGGCAGGAAGTGCTACTGGATTGGAAATAAAGCCGAAATAAACCCCAGACACACTTCTGGTGCCCGAGCCTTCAAAGTGAGTCGGGACTGACAAGTGCTATGAGGCACGGATGTCCTCTATTTTCTGCGAAGTGTTTTTAAAATGTTTTGAGATAAACCTCAAACGAAAATTGTTAAGGAGATCAGTCCCACTGCATAGAGCCCCCCACACCTTCAGATTTACAGATGTGGGACTTCCACTGGTTCCAGTTCTCCAAAGTGGATGGGGTCTGGGAAGGGCAGCTCCATGGTCTCTAGCGCCTGCCCAATTGGCTCCATCCCAGGACTACTCTGAAATCCCGCTGGAAAGAAACATACACACCTGGCATCCAGCCATCCTTGGAAACGGCAATGGAAAGTTAGACTTTAACCAAAATTTAAAACCTGGAGTCTACCTACTGGTCTGTGAAGCCATGAAGGAAGGACTCAAGGGAGACACTCCTTCCTCATTTGTTCTTTATGAGGCCAGGCCCAGGATGGGACAGGCCTGTTCCGTTCACACCCGCCTGGTCCCCTCGCCTTGGAATCCTGGGGCCTTCCGAACCATCCCTGAGACACAGCTTCCACGCAAACCCCCTCCAAAGTGACATCTACTTCAGAGCACGGTAGCGATGGCCTCCGTTTCTGGAAGGCCACATGTGACTGGCCTTCTGCCTTGATCAGTTTCCCTGGTGGCAGCACAGTGAAACTAGAGAGTCCGTGACGGTGTGAAACAGGAATGAAAAGCAACCATGGTACCAATGCTCGCTTTCACCCTTGTCATATGGACCCTAGCGACCTTCCTGTGCCTTGGCAAGAAAGTGTTGTAAGATCACATCCCTGGAGGTGTAAGTAGACCGCAGCGAGCAACCCGGTTAGAAAATAAACCAGCATCTTGAACACGAGGGACACTGGAGGCAGCGAAGGGGGGAGCCCATGGGTAGAAACAGGCTTCCTACACAGCCTTCCCCACGTGCAAACACACACTTTTCATTTCGAAGTTGCCAAGACGTTCCTGGCGACTCTTCTGCATGGGAACATATGTAATGGGCACAGGTACAAAGAAAACCCGTGGGATGTAGACAGATCATCTGCCACAGAAGGTTCTTTCTCAGTCCCAGCCTCAGAAGCAAAATCACACCCCTCTGCCAGGACTACAGGCCCTGATCAGAAGCCAACGGGCCATTACTGTTGTGCGGGCAGAGGAGCCAGGCAAGGAAGGGGCCGCGGGGGTACATGACGTGAATGCTCCTCGGGTCCCTGCCTCCCTTACGGGGCCTCGATCGTGCACCATGGAGCTGGCAGGGAGACCAATCTCAACAGCAAGTCCCCAGCCACACAGCACACGCGCCCAGAGACGCGCACACACGTGTCCAGCAGCAACCACCTTCCGGCCAGTCCGGGTCCACTCTCTCACTATTCTCTCAGAACACATTAAAAAGCAGTCATACTAAGAGTTTTCCCTACTTGGGGAAAAAAAGCAGTCATTAAAACAAAAAAAAGCATAAAAATTTCAAAGCTGCAAGAAACCCCCCACCTACAAACAGACAGCAAGGCGTAAGGAGCGTCAGAGAGGTCACCTTGGGTGAAGCAGGGATTATCTCCTACCCTGGAGGGGAGGGCTCATGTGTGGCTGGGAGGGAGCTGCTGTGGGGGGAATGGGCCCGGGGGACCTGCGTGTGGCAGGAGTGAGCCGCAGTGAGGCAACCATATTTGGGGGGCCTGTGTAGGGTGGGAGTGAACAGTGGTGAGGTGCGTGTACTTTGAGGGGACGGCGCAGGGGCAGGAGTGAGCAGTGGTGAGGCCCACGTGGGGCAGATCCACGAAGACAGCAGCACAAGGAGGCTTTCCTCCTTCCCGGAGGAGACCCTGGCCCTAGGTTCTTGCCAGCTGGGCTGCCTGCCCAGAACCCCACTGTCACCGTGCCCAGGAGACCCTGCAAGAGGTAGTGAAGTGGTTGCAAAGGTTTGCTGCGGGTGGAGGACTAGGTGGGGGTGACCTCGGCCCAGTCCCAGCATGTCTGCCGACCATCCCCAAGAACACAGTGTGGATTCACTGCTGCTAGAAAGACTGGTGGACGGGGCCCTGGAGGCCTGCTGGCTCCTCATCCCTTACCCAGTGCTGATGGCCTTGTGGCCCCGTGGCCCTCCAGCTGTGAGCACGATTCTCACTAGCAGGGCGACCGCGTAACTCCAGCCACTCCTGCTGCCCGGGGAGAAGCAGCTGCAAGGCCCACCCACTGGCACTTCCATGCCTAGTGAGGAAGCCAGGACCAGACAGGGAGCTGCTCGTTCTCCCTACAACCTCGGGGCCCAGAAGGTTCCGTGTCTGCCACCACCCAGCTGGGGCAGGGCTGCCTCCCTCCACCTCACCCATTCAGGGGCGTCCTCTGGGATGACACGCTCTAGGGGACCCAAGTGAAGGACCTCAGCTGGGACCTGGATGAGGCAATGGATGTGCTGTATCCCACTAAACCATTTCAGTGAATGGGGTGCTTCCCTTGATCTCGCCGCCCAAGTGTTCAGGAGCTGACCGTGCAAGCATGCCCCTCCCATCTGGGCTTCACCCTTCTGCCCTTCAACCCACCCCACCAAGAGTGCTGGCTCTCCTCCGGCCCGCCTCCCAGTCCTCAGGAAGCCAAGCGGCCCCCTCCCGGCCCCAGGGGCCACTCCTGGCCAGGCGAGGCAGTCTGTCACTGTCCTTACTGATGCCTGCGGAGAGCCAGGCGCCCACCTCTGCCCGAGTCCACCTCCCAGACTTCCTGGCGCCACCCAGGGAACCGGGGCTGCCCCCTTGCATTCCCTCCCCCGATGACACCAGAAGTCTCAACACCTCAGAGGACTGCTCGCTCATGCCCACCCCTCCCTGCCCCGTACCCTGAGTCACAGGTCCCGGTCACAGTGGCTGGGGCGGACATCAGATCTTGTACAAAAAGCTGGGGACATAGTCAAACCTGAGCATGGGGTGGCTGGTCCCGGGAGCCTCCTGCGTGTAGCGCAGCTTCAGGAGCTCGGCCAGGTACTGGACCACCTTCACATCTTCGTTCACCAGGCCCAGGTTCAGCTTTAGGAAGCTTGTCTGGCGGCCAGCAACCACCTCCTCGGTCTCCTGGTCATGGGCGGGCAGGTGCAGGTGGTGGCAGAAGGTGTAGAGGAAGGCCTTGGAGCAGAGCTGGGTCAGCATGCTCTGGACGTGCAGGTAGTAGGTGCTGCCCCGCTTGATCTGAGTGCGGTGGTCGGCCAGCCGGGGCACCAGAGTGCCTCGGTAGAGGGGGCAGCGGAGGGCTTTGTTGTCCAGGTCCAGGACGCTGGTGTAGCGGCTGTAGCGGCTCAGGGCGTGGAGGCTGCCGGTGCCGGCAGGGGACGCCACTCTGAAACACACAGGCCAATGTTAGGGGGAAAGGCTGCGTGGGCCCTCCCATCTCCGGGCCAGCTCCCACCAGCCAACGCTCACTCGCTCTCTCTGGAAGGCAAATCTGATCCTGATGCTTCCCAAAGGGCTCCTCACCACCCTGGTGACCAAGTTTAAGCGCCTGGGTGTGGCCCACGGACCCTGCTTCTCGCTGGCCTCTGAGGCCCATCTGCTACTTCCACAATGACTTCCTCGCAGCCATGCCAGGGTTTCGGTAAGGCCTCAAAATCACGGGCCTGTATGCTCTGCCCGGAGTAGCTTTCCCTTCAATTTGTACTTGCCATTGTGCCAACTCAAACCTTACCCGGCCGCCCCTGATCCCCTCCTCAGCTTCTCTACTTTTCTGCTTTGTGACCTTGGCCAAGTTCCCTACCCTTCGTAAGCCCCATCTGTAAGACAGAGATAACTGGTCCTGGTGCACGCAGTCACTGCAGAGACAAAATTGGTTGTGTTTAGGACAGTGCCTGGCCCTCAGTCTCATCACCCTGGCACCGAGCAGTGTGGTGACAACCTCCCATCGCACGGCACTTCTGCGGGCCGGGACTAGCTGATTTGTCCTCCTGGCCCACGGCCCACCTCTGTGTGGGCACAGAGCATGGACAGGCAAGGTTTGCTCAAGGAGGGAAGGGGTCAGGGTGACCCACCCTAGTAAGCAGCTCTTTAAAGATTTTTTTTATTTTTTATTTATCTGACAGAGAGAAACAGAGCTAGAGAGGGAACACAAAAGCAGAGGGACTGAGAGAGGGAGAAGCAGGCTTCCTGCCAAGCAGGAATCCCGATGCGGGACTCGATCCTGGGTCTCCGGGATCATGACCTGAGCTGAAAGCAGTCCGCTTAATCAACTGAGCCACCCAGGCGCCCCAGTAAGCAGCTCTTTAAAACCCTCTAGGGCGCCTGGGTGGCTCAGTTGGTTGAGCGACTGCCTTCGGCTCGGGTCATGATCCCGGAGACCCGGGATCGAGCCCCGCATCGGGCTGCCTGCTTGGCGGGAAGCCTGCTTCTCCCTCTCTCCTCCCCTTGCTTGTGTTCCCTCTCTCGCTGTGTTTCTCTCTGTTAAATAAATAAATAAATAATAAATAAAATTTAAAACCCTCTAGATGGGTCTTCCCAGAGCAGCCAGAGTCTGCCAGCCTTGCAGCCTGGCAAAGGCCTGGCTGGCCAGAGATTTCACACACTGACGCACGTTTGCAATTCAGAGCTTGTGTGAGGCCTCAGGTATTGCGTACAGAGGATGGACAGGCAGTTGGGGGACCAAGGCAATCTCATCATGTTTTTTTCTTCTATGCCAGGCAGTGACCTAGGGGCAGAGAGGGAGTAAGGAACGAGTCTGGTCGGCCAGGAAGAAAAGACAGGCACACAGGACCCCGGGTGAAAGAGGGAGGCTGGGGGCCAGGAAGGTTCTGGAGGAACGGCCCTGGGGCTGGGCCTTACAACAAAGGTGGGCTCTGAGAAACGGGGACGGCATCCGGACCACACAAGAGGAGAGTTACAGAGACGAGAAAACAGAGCCACACAGACCATGTGTCCTGAAACTGTGAGGCAAGTGGTGGGCTGTGGGCCCCATCGTGTGGGCGATGAGGTGAGGCAGCTCCCTGGCTTCTCGGGGACCCGGGCCTCCTCAGTCACACTACCAATGTGCTCAGGCAACCCCCACCCCAGGAGGGGCCCAGTCCATAAGCCAAATGCCTCCTCGGGCTGGGCACACCCGGCCCCTCCGAGGTTCTGCCGCAGCGGCAAAGCCAGGCCTCCCCCGGTGCTCCTGCCCCTCTACTCCAGCCACCTGTCGTGCTCAACACCCGGCCGCAGGCCCAGCCGTTCCCAAGGAGCTCTGGCACCCCACACCTCCCTCCATCTACAGAGCACTGCTTCTTTAGAAGACGCTGCTCTAACTCTTCCTCCATGTGTTTCCACACAATGCTCCTCACCAGGGGGCAAGGCAGCATGGAAAGGAGCAAGCCCACACCTCTGGGCCCCAGTGGCACTGCACGGTGACTAAGAGCCTTGGGCTTCACCTCCTACACCTGTCTTAGATTCCCTACTGTCTGTCCCGATGCTGGGGGTAGGCTCTGGCTGGACGTGAACACTGAGGCCCAGAGAGGGGCCGTGGGTCACACAAGGTCCCCTAGGTGCAAAGTGGCTGAGCTGGGACTCAACCAGGGCCTCTGACCTCCCCCACTAGCACTTCCTCCCATCAGTACTGAGTTCTGTCTGGGGCTTATTCCTATGACTTAATAAACAATACAATTCTCCTTCATTTTGATTTAAAATAACGGGAAACCAACACGATTATCTGCCCATGCCATACCCACAAGTGATGGATCCGACTCACAAGCATCCCCAGGCAGAAGGCCTGACTTTAGGGGAAAAAAAAATCAAGGGCTAATGAAACTGGCAGTTGTGGGGGTGAGAGTCTTTACAAAGAGTTCATCATTTAAGCTGGTTTTAGCTGGAATCAAAGCACCTAAGTGGGGAGAGACTCTCCTGGTCACAGTTCTCAGATTCCAGGTTAACCCACCACATGGGGCTCAACCCCTCTGGAGAGGAGCTCCACCCACCCCGGGCAAGGAAGTTCAGGGCCACACAAAAGCCCCTCTTCTACTACTACTCTTTAATGCCAATCCTCTGGGGGGGGCGCCTGGGTGGCTCAGTCATTAAGCGTCCGTCTTCGGCTCAGGTCATGATCCGGGAGTCCCGGGTTCAAGCCCTGCATCAGGCTTCCTACTCGGCGGGAGGCCTGCTTCTCCCTCTCTCACTCCCTCTGCCGTGTTCCTTCTCTAGCTGTGTTTCTCTCTGTCAAATAAATGATGCCGATCCTCATGGGCCTCCTCCTGCCTCCCAGTTTCACCACCGGTTCTGCCTGCTGGGGTGACCCACTGCCAGTACCCACAGCTCTGAGTGCTTCAAAGGCCAGGCACGGCACAGGGTGTCATGTTCTTTCCAGATGGGACCCTCTCCTGCAGCTCCGCACAGTGAGCCCCTGAAGCCCCACTCACAGGCACATTCAACAAGCTTTGCTGAATGAATAAGAGAGAGGAGAGGCCAGGTCCAAATGCGCACAGCCAATTGTGGAAGCATCGGGACCTGAGGTCACAGCACCCACAGTGCCCCTTCTCCACCCACCCTTGGCCACGAACTCCACAATTTTTCATCTCTGGATACATTCAGATGGTGTCTGCTGCTCGCTCACCTCCCAGATTTCTTTGAGGGAGCTGTGGCAGATCCGGTCCCCACTCTAGTGACAAGCCCCGTAGGGAACAAGGCCTTCAAGCCCCCACCCACTGTATCTCACACCAGAGCAGGACCCTCTGGAGGCAGACTCTGCCAATCGCCAACATCTGCACGCCCAGAAGGTTTGAGAAGGTGAGCAACGGGAAACAATTCCCCACTCGGGGCTGTCTGCAATGCTCTCGACTGTCCCCTGTGATGGGCCTCTCACCTTTGCAGAGGGCTGGTTAAAGGCTCTAAAGGCGGGCTGGTGAGGGCCCCACTAAGCGTCTGCTGCCCTGGCCAGCCTCCCTTGAGCCTGTATGCATCCCCACCAGGTTATCAGAGATGCACTCACACTGATCAGACACAGACCAGATGCAATGGGCTTTTCCACACCTGCTCTCATGAGGCAGGTGTTGGCAACTCCTCTGCAGATGGAAACAGCCTCAGAGGTCAAATTGACAGCGTGGTGACAGAGCGGGGACCCCGCCCCCTTGAAGACCATGCTCACCCTGTCACGGGGATGTACCATGGCTGACTCACTGTATGATTCTGGCAGTGGGCCAAGTGGCTAGCACTTCACAGTCCTCTATAAATATTTGAGCAGTGATCATTCAGTGATCCAACCCTCTCATTTTCTCAGGAGGGGACAAAGCCTCGAATGGAGGAGGGATTTGCTCAGGTGCCCATGTGGATGAATACTGGTAGCGTTGGCCCGGAACTCGGACCACCTCCCGCCTTCTCCTCCACCTAGGGAGTCCGCCCAACAGCTACCCTCCCTTGCAGTCACAGATTTCAAGAACTAATCACAGCAGACTTCCCAAGGCAGCCCTGCCTAGGCCTCAGAATCCTCAAGGCCGCACTCCAGCCAGGCAGCCAACAGAATGGGACTGGCAGAAGAGATGAACTTCTTTTGCCATTCCGGCCCCTTCTAAGGAGGGAATTTCAGGGAAAGCTTCTGGGGAAGGCAAGACTGTCTTGAGTCTGGTCCTGGATAAGCCACCTAACAACAGACTGAGGTGCGTTTTAGAGTCTCCATCTTTTCGGGGAGAAAAAGGAAAAAGGGTCAAGGGCTTGGGCGAGGAGAGTGACTCAGAGGAGAGGTATGTGTCTACAAGGGATATGGACCTGTTCTTCCACCAAGATCGGGGCAAAAGCAATCCCTGAAAAGCCCTTGCCTTGCTGGGACAAACGGGTTACACCGGACCACAGAGCTGGCATCAGTAGAGGGACCGGATCCTGGGAGGAAGGACACAGTCTGCAACGGTGCCTGGTGCAGCCTCTCACTCCCAAGCCTGAGTCCCATAGCAAGGACCCCACTCAGTGGTCTCCTGTGCGGCCCAAGGAAGGGGTGGGGCCAGGGACTAAGCCATGTCACACCAAGTCCCCATGCCCTCACTCTTCCCCCACACTGGCAAGCTCACCCTCCTGCTGCCTCAAGACAAAGACCTCCAGCCTTCCCCAGCCACCCCTCTCCCTCACTTCCCACATGTCACTCAGTCACCCCCTTTGTTTTCTTAGAACACAGAATGCCCCTGCTGTCGGCACTCTCCTCCCTGTCACCCGTCTCCCCTCGAGAACTATGAATCCTTCCAGGGCAGTGCCCTTGCTCAGGTACTCCAGATGGTACCCCAGCGCCCATCAGCATGGCCAGTGAGCCGAGGCAGGACGTGGAGGCACCACTTGCTTAAATGCCACTGCCACGACCCCAAGGAAAGCCTAACGCAGCAAAGGTTAGAGCAAGAGATGGGTGACTCCTGCAAAAGGGGCAAACAAGGCCACTCAGGTGGCGGGGACCTCAGTGATAATAGGGACCACTGCAAAACTGGAACAAACAGTTGTGGATTGCAGCATGGCAGAAATCCCTTCCCTCTTCCCATGTGGCACGGGAGGTACAGACTGGTGGTGTCAGCAACTCTGTTTTACAGATGTGCCAAGCTGGGTGCGGAGAAGGGAACAAGGAAACTGAACACCGTGCCTACTCCAAGGAAAAGAGACCCCTGGGCTGGACAACTTGTCTAGCAGTATTGGGGAAAAAAGGAAATGAGTCTATCACAACCCAAGTGGGAAAACGAAATAGAAAGCATTCAAGCAAAGAAAGGAAAGCCACGGGAGTCCCCTGATGTCCCTATCACCAGTGATGGCTGCCACCTTCTAGGACTACCATAGCCCTTCCTCAGAAACCAATCTCTCCTCAGTCATTTACACCAGAGTGTGAATTTGAGAATCAGCGAGAACCTGAGATCTAGAAGTTTGGTTGTTCCCCAAACCTTGCTGTACACCAGATGAACTCCAGGTCTTAGCCCAGACCAAATGAACTAGAATCTCTGGTGCAGGGGAATGGGAGGGGGGACCCGGAACTCCATGATCTAAAAAACTCTCCTAAATAATTCTGACACAGCAAGTCGCAGACCATGGTTGGCAATCTCCTCGAAACGGCAACCCCATAGGCGCGGGATGAGGAAACAGAATCCCAGAGAAAGGGAATGATCTGCCAAAAGATACAGAGTGAGCTGGTGTCGGGGGCCCAGCCTGGAAGCCAGGTCCCCCCAATTCTGGGCCCACCATGCAAACCTGTGAACCTCGCCCTAGAGGGATGTATGTCTCAAGCCTTGTCTCCGACAGGACGGGACCCTTCCCCGCCACGGGTCACCGGTTACCTCTGCAGGCCGATAAGCTTCCACTTCTGAAAATCCACGATATGCAAAGGAGAGGAAACCCAGTGCTTCACCGGTTTGGCATAACGGCTGTGGTTGGGGACAAAGATGGACAGTGCCGTCACCAGCTTCCTCACTATGGCCTCGTCCTCCCCCAGGACCACAAGTGTCCTCCCGCTGAGTAGGGAGTAGATGGCCGGGTGGGCAAAGGGGTACTGACGGATGAATTTTAAGGCGTTCTGGCCAGCCCTCTTTTTATGCCTCTCAGAAGAGGGGCCGCTGGGAGGAGCAGAGGAGGGAGTCCTGTCTGAGCTGGTGGATGCTGTACTACTCAGGTTGCTGGTAGCGTCCGAGTAGTTGTCCAGGCTGGTCTTACTGACGTCCCGGCTCACCAGCAGGCGGTCTGGACCCAGCTCATCAGTAGGGAAGCCTTCGGAACTGCTGTCTCGGGAAGTGTTGGCATTTTCCACCACAAAGTCCACGTGGAACCCCTGGTCCTTCTGCCTATAGCGCTGCGGGGGGATGCTCACCACTCCATCCCGATCCGGAGGTGTATGGGCTGGAGTGGAGAAGGGCCCCCGCAGACTGTCACTTTCCTTCCCAATGCAGCAGGAGGAGTCTATTTGTGACGGGGGGATTTCTAAGCTGCCCTCCTCTGCCTCCCCCAGCTCCAGCGGGCTGACACTGGCCTGGAAGAGGATGGCTCCCTCACTATCATCTGCATATGATTCTTCTTCATTAATGGCACTTGGGTAGCTGGCCTTAAAATCATCAGGGATGAGGGCCTCCGAGGGGCAGGTGCTGAGGACTTCAATACTATCCTCGCTGATGGTCCTGTGGCTGACCACTTTGCTCCGGACCACCTGGGGGCTCAGTGGCACCGTGAGGCTGGCCTGGCTATCAGACTTAGGCAACACAGCAGTGGACTTCTCCGTGCCCAGAACCTCGATGCTTTCGCCACTGCTGATGCTCCCTTTCATATCCATATCCAGGTAGTCCAAGTTTTCCTGGGGGTCAAAACTGCTCATTTCTGTCACCTCCACTTCCTTGTACTCCTCCTCTCCAAGTTCCTGCTCCATCTTGATCGGCACAGACTCCACACTGGACTTGTAAGAATCAACGCTAATTAACACTTGAGGAATCGGACATTCTTCCAGAGACCTGGAAGTTGGCCTTCCTGGACCGCGCCTAGGGAGTGTGCTCTCATGTTTCTCTGCCGCCCTGTCGTCGACCTCCACAAAATCTTCAAAGAGGAAGTTTGTTATATGCTGTTGTCTTAGAAGTGCTCTGTCAATCTGGCTGGTCAGAAGGTAGCACAGGTCTCCTCTGAACATGTGCTCTATGTGGCTAAGCTGAGCCAGGGTCTGGGTAAAATACTCAGTGTCACAGAGCTCTTCCAAGGTCTTCAACTTTTTGTCAAAACACTTGGTGGACTTTGCTTTGATGAGTTTTGGGGTATAAGCAGGTCTACAGGTGTAAAAGTCTGTGTCAGCAGACTCATCAAGGTTAGAGGTAGTGGCTGCCTGGCTGGTCTGATCCTGGGTGTGCTCCGTCTCCCCAGAACACAAAGCAGACCCCTTCAACTTCCGATGAGGGTACGAGCGGATCTGCTTCAGCAGATCTTGATGTTCAATGATGGACTTCTCTACACTAGCCAGTTCGTTGGCTTTTTCGATTGCCTGAGATGAGTAAAAGCCTTTGTCATTGGCTTTCTTCTGGATCTCTGTTTCCGTGTGTAGCACTGTCCTGGTGTAATCCAAGTCTTTCAGCTTTTTTTCAAGCTCTCCTGCAAATGCCTTCCTGTTGCCTGTCTTCAAGCACTCAGAAGCTTTGGAAAATTCAGCTGACAGCTCCTGGAACTGCTGCATGATTTTGTGCTGGTCCGCTGAGATATAAGCCATGCAAAAGGGCCTCACAAAGCCCCGGGCCTCCAGGTCGTACAGGGTAAGGTGGTGCACATAGGCAAAGGCTCCTTCCTTGGAGTCTCCCAGCACCACCTTGGAGTCCTCCACAAAGTTCAGCTTGGGGTAGGCAGAACCAGGGGGATGGCCCACAAAGGAGGCCTGGTAATCCACAGACATGATCCGCAAGGAGAAATAATTGAGATCGAAAGTACCAAAAACTTTGGTGTCATTGGGGATGGTCAGCAAGGGCTGGGGTCCCACCTGCTCGGAAAACTCCGAAATAAGGATGAAGTCCCGGGAAAACTTGGCCCCTGACAGTCTGGACCATGGGTTGGCTCCCTGGCTGGCAAAGGGAAAAAGTGGCACCGAGTACTCCTCAGGCAAGGCGGGCTCATTGTAAGGCTCCTCCTCGTACTCCTCCTCTTTGGTGAAGGCCACCACGTCAGGGGCGCTGATCATATTTCCAGATATATGGAGAGAACATTGAAAGGATGTGAGGATGAATGAGGCGGTAATCAACGCAGGGAAGCCAAGCTTCTGGAAGAGGAAGCAAAGTCCCTACGGTCTTCTTTGCGCCCTCAGGGGTACTAGGCTGCCCCTCACACACTCGGAGACTCAAACTCCCACAGTCCCCTCAGAGGTATAGCTTCTCCAGAGACCTCAAGGCCCACGGACTCCGCAGGTACAGAAGACCGGGTAGGCCGGTTGTCCTCCTTTTCCTCCTCCTCCCCCGGCGAGAGCGTCCGGTGCAGGACACCTGCAGCGAGGTCACCGGCACTCGCCCGACCCCACTGCGACAGCAACAGCCCAGCCCTGAACCGGTACCTAACGCGGGGTACGGACCGCCGCAGGGGCCAGTCAAGCGTTGCGCCCCCACGGCCCGAGGGCAGAAACCGTCGCAGCTCCTCGGACGCCACAACCCGTAGCCCCCTACCGCGGCGCCGCCATCGTAGGGTCACATGACTCGCGGTGTCTGCACCGCGTGACCCGGAAGAGTCTGCGTGGACTTCCGAACGGGACAGAAAAAGACTGTGAGCTAGCGGCAGGTTGAGGCAGAATCGTCCCACGGCCTCTCCCAAGGACAAATCGACTTACCAACCCCCGTCGGGAAGCGTAGGAAGTGGGGCGGAGGAGCGGAAACGTGCCGAGTGTCCGGGAGCGCGAGGCGGTCTGGGAGTTGTAGTTTGCGCTCCTATGGCGTTCCCGCCGGGCGGATGTAGCCCGAGAAGGCGGGCGGAAACGGGACGCCTTCGGTGCGGGGTTGCCCGCAGAGTCTGCAGGTCGGAAGCCCCGGGGACTGAGGGGACGTGACCGGCCGCGGGAGGTGGCGCTGGCGGCTCCCGGAGGCCCCAGTTCCCTTAGGTAGGGCCCCCCAACCTCACCTCTGGCTTCTCCAGTATGCGTGGGCACCCGGGGGCCGGCTGCGGGCGCGGGGCCTAGGGATGATCTTCCCCGTCTCCTGCTGCGCGCTCCGCTGGCTGAAACCGCCGGGAGCGCGAACCTTGTCCCGCGCTGCCATGGAGGTGGCCTTGCGAGGCGTGCGGAAAATTCTCTGTGTGGCTGAGAAAAACGACGCAGCCAAGGGGATAGCCGACCTGCTGTCCAATGGTCGCATGAGGCGGGTAAGGAGGCGAAGTTCCGATCAGCTGTGCGGGTGCGGGAGCTGTCCCTGCTTCTCTCACTCCTGGGTCATTGCATTGACTTCCTGTCTTTTCCGAATGATAGGCATGCAAAAATATAGTTAAGACGCTTCCACGTGTACTTGAAAACCTTGGCTCCTCCTCGTCCACAGCAGCGGTCCCCAAACTTGTCTGGTAATCGGAACCAGCCGGGGCACCGACTATTCTGTGGGTCTGGGGTGAGATCAGAGAAGTCTTTATTTTAACATTAATCCCTGTGATTCTAAAACTCAAGTTGTTGGGAACCACTGAACAAGGTCCTTTAACTTGGTGCTCAAGCCCTGTCTGAGCATTCCCCTTACTAACTAGCTTTCCCCCTCTCTCTTGCAACCTCTGCGTTCTGCAGCCCCACGGACTTTGCGACTAGTCTCTGAACGCATATTGATGAGGCAGTACTCTTTAGGGTTTGGGATTCGAGCATCAGCCCTATTCTTACTAGTGCAAACTCCTAAAAAACAGGCAAGTAAGAGATGAGAATGTGTCCAAGACATTACTGGAGGTGCAGAGGAAGGGGAAGGTAAAAGATGTTGTGTAATAGTGGGCATAGAGGCAGCAAGAACTGTTAGGAAAGTCTGTCAAATTAAAGTGGATCATGAAATGGGTTTCTGGAGGCCATTTCTAAGAGTATGGGGCAGAAGAAGTTCCCTGCCCTTTTTTTCTTTAAACATCCCAAAGTCCTTAGACATCCATTCCTAGCACATAGATGGTGGGAGCAAGAGCTGATGTGTCTGTAGAGTTCAGGCCTCTGACCCCTCACATGGAAAACTCCTGTAACCTTCTCCCTAGCCTTTCACTCTTGAAATTCTACATTGCCAAAGCGACCTTATAAAACACCGACACTGGGGCGCCTGGGTGGATCAGTTGGTTAAGCGACTGCCTTCGGCTCAGGTCATGATCCCGGAGACCAGAGATCAAGCCCCACATCGGGCTCCACGCTCCGCAGGAAGCCTGCTTCTCCCTCTCTCACTCCCCCTGCTTGTGTTCCCTCTCTGGCTGTGTTTCTCTCTGTCAAATAAATAAATACAATCTTAAAAAAAAAAAAAAAAACAACACCGACATGCCCCCAGTAATCTCGCACTTAAAATCTACATTATTTATCTCAATTGATGCAGAAAGCACATTTGATGAAAATTTAATCCCCTTCATGATAAAAGGCATTTTTGAAAATCTCATTACTAACTTTAAGCTGGAGGGTGAAAGACTGAAAGCTTTCTCTCTGAGATCAGGAATGAGACAAGATTGCCTGTTTTCACCACTGCTATCCAAAATAACTAAGAGTTCTAACTAAAGCAAATAGGCAAGAAAAAAATCTAAAAGAGAAGAATTAAGAATATGTCTTTTTTCAGACAACGTGATCTTACAGAATAGAAATCCTAAAGACGCCACAAAAGACCATTAGTGCTAATAAATTCAGCAAAGTTGCCAGATATAAGATCAACTCACACATATTAGTAGCAATGAACGATCCAGAAAGAAAATTAAGAAAATAATTCCATTTACAATAGCATTCAGAAACACACTTGAGGGGAACCTGGGTGGCTCAGTTGTTAAACCTTTGCCTTCGGCTCGGGTCATGGTCCCAGGATCCTGGGATCAAGCCCTGCATTGGGCTCCCTGCTCAGTGGGGAGCCTGCTTCTCCCTCTCTCACTCTCCCTGCTTCTGTTCCCTCTCTGTCAAAATAAATAAAATCTTTAAAAACAAATAACAACCAAAAAAACCCATACACACATTGAAAACTACAACCTTCTATGTGTGTACAATTTTTTCATGGTTTTGTTTTTTTACATTCCGGAAAATAAGTCTTAATCCTGCCATCCATTTAGTGGCAGCAATGTAGCAGTTGCTACAGTGTGCTTAGAGAAGGAATTTGTATTTTTTTTTTAAAGATTTTATTTATTTGACAGAGAGAAACACAGCCAGAGAGGGAACACAAGCAGGGAACACATGTGGGGCTCGATCCCGGATCTCTGGGATCATGACCTGAGCCGAAGGCAGTCGCCCAACCAGCTGAGCCACCCAGGCGCCCCTGTATTTTTTTTTAAATAGAGTTTTTAATAGAGTGGATAGGGTGCCTGGGTGGCTCAGTCATTAAGTGTCTGCCTTTGACTCAGGTCATGATCCTGGAGACCCAGGATCGAGTCCCACATCGGGCTCCCTGCTTGGCCAGCAGCCTGTTTCTCCCTCTCTCACTCCCCCTGCTTGTGTTCCCTCTCTGGCTCTGTCTCTTTCTGTCAAATAAATAAATAAAATCTCTCTAAAAAAAAAAAATAGAATAACACCGCAAAAGAGATAACAAAAGCTACATTCTTGGTCTACCAGGTGTTTTGTTTTGTTTTGTTTTCTTTCTCCAGACTCCAGAACTACTGTAATTTGGGAACATCCACCCACCTTCTCTAAGCACCTCACAGATAATCGCAATCCATCCTTAGATGGGAATTATTGGGAGGGCAAGTTTGAAATGTCAGGAAAAACATTTCACATCCTCAAGGCTAACACTGGGAGAGGAGACCCCCTGGAAGAGCCCTGTTGTGGGATCATATGCATGTTATCAGACAAGTTATTTCTCTTGAAAAGTATATCTAGAACAGTGGTTTTCAGACTGTGTTCCCAAGAAACCCAAGGGACCATGGATGTGCCCCTCAGGAGTCACTTGGGGCTGGGCTGGGGAGAGGCTGAGTAAGCAGACTTCGGCCTTCTTATATATCAGGATCCATATTAGTGTTTGTTTAAGAAGGCTTCAGAGTTTTCTTAAAAAGTCAGAAACCGGTGGTGCCTGGGTGGCTCAGTTGGTCAAGCGACTGCCTTTGGCTCAGGTCATGATCCCAGAGACCCGGGATCAAGCCCCACATCGGGCTGCCTGCTCGGCGGGAGGCCTGCTTCTCCCACTCTCACTCCCCCTGCTTCTGTTCCCTCTCTGGCTGTGTTTCTCTCTGTCAAATAAATAAAATCTTTAAAAAAAAAAAGATTTTATTTGACAGAGAGATCACAAGTAGGCAGAGAGGCAGGCAGAGAGAGGGGAGGAAGCAGGCTCCCTGCTGAGCAGAGAGCCCAACGTGGACCTCAATCCCAAGACCCTGAGATCATTACCCGAGCTGAAGGCAGAGGCTTTAGCCCACTGAGCCACCCAGGTGCCCTATTCTCTATTTCTAAAAAGGCTTAACTAATAATTGGAGTTTGTAAAGTGGAATTTTTTTCTTGGTGATATTGTGAACTCTTACATATCAGATACTAAAATAAATTCCCTCTTAAAATTTGTCATTATGAGGCACCTGGGTGGCTCAGTCGGTTGGGTGTCTCCCTTCGGCTTGGGTGGGGATTTCAGGGTCCTGGGATGGAGCCCTATGTCTGGTGCTGTGCTCAGCAGGGATTCCACTTGAGGATTCTCTCCCTCTGTGCCCCTTTCCCTGCTCATGTGTTCTCTCACAAATAAAATCTTTTTTTATTTTTTTTAAAGATTTTATTTATTTGACAGAGAGAAACACAGCCAGAGAGGGAACACAAGCAGGGGGAGTGAGAGAGGGAGAAGCAGTCTTCCCGCCGAGCAAGGAGCCCGATGTGGGACTCGATCCCGGGTCTCCGGGATCATGACCTGAGCTGAAGGCAGTCGCCTAACCAACTGAGCCACCCAGGCGCCCCTAAAATCTTTTTTTAAAAAAATTGTCATTATGCCTCAAAGAGAACCTCATTTAGTATTCCACTCAGAGAAATTGTCTTTGTGAGACAGAGGAAGAATCTTCTCGACACTGACCCTTCTTGGCCCTTGAACATTTCTCCACTTCCCAATTGGACATTTTCTTGTCTTCTATGTAGCATTGGTGGAAAACTCAACATGTGTAACTACTTTTAATGTCCCTGTGGAGGAAGGTGGGATCTACTCAGAGGGTCTTATTCATCCATGATTGCAAGCTGAAGAATTGCTTTATAGACTGGGTTCCAGTTCTCGTAGTGTTATTGGATTTTAGAGCCAGAGAAGAACCTGGAGGTAACTTTATTCTAAAATGATATTCAGAAAAGTGAATGACTTGCCTGTGCTCACAATTGACAGGTGCTATTGGACAGCCAGAAAGTAGTACAGGTATGTGAGGAGAAGGAGAAAATTGTCAAGAGAATTATGTCCTAGTCCTTCTTGTGCCTTTAGCCTGCAATGTGGCCTTGGACACATCCGTTCTCATTTATGAGAAGGTGTTACATCAGCCAATCTCAAGGTCATCTTCCAGTGTAAAACTCCATGGATTCTACCAGTCATATGCTTGTAACTGTTTTGAGGACCCACTTGATAAATGGTCTTAGTAATGTAGCCTTGTTTTTGTCTTTAGGAAGTACTGTTACTTTTCAGTATTACCACTTACCAGAGTTCTTCATTTTTAAGGCTAAGAATCCTTTGTTTTCAACGAAATTGACTTAGTGTATTTTTGTTTTGATATAGAGGGAAGGATTTTCAAAATTCAACAAGATCTATGAATTTGATTATCATCTATATGGCCAGGTAGGTGCTGTAATATTTCTGTCATATAGCTAGAAGTGTGCTTTTAGATCCATGTGCCATTTTGGGCTACATTCCTGGAGTTTTTCATTATGGCTATAAAAAGAGCAGCTGTCTACTACAGGTCATCCTTAAACTGCTTGTATCTTGAGTTATTCGATCAAAAAGCTTGAACCTGGCCGCTGCAGAATAAGTCACAGTCTTTTAGGAATAACAGTTGTTAAGATTTAAAGATCCCTAAGAATAGGCAACCATTTTATAATTTATAAGGAAGTCACTTTTTAATTAAATGTGGTCCCATCTCTTTATAACAAGAAAGAAGCTAATACACAGGAGTCTAAGGAAACTTTAATCAAAGTCATTGTGGTACTAGAATCAGAATGGTGATTGTATTACTAGGGCATTTGGCTTCAAAGGTATGCATTTATGTTCATTTCTTTCTGATCAACTAGGTTCGGTTTATTTTTTTTTTTTACACTTTTTTTTTTAAGAGCCATTTTAGGTTTTTAGAGCAAAATTGAGAGGGCAGTAGAGAGATTATCTGTAGAACTCCTGCCCCCCTGTGCGCATACGCACGCACGCACACATAGACACACACTCATCACTCCACCAAAGCCGCCCCCCCAACCATGATCAACATCACTCACCAGAGCGATATATTTGTACAATCGAACCTACACTGGCCCATCATAGCAACCAAAATCCATAGTTTACATTAACATTACCTCTTGGTATTGTACATTCTGTGGCTTGGACTAAAGTATAACATGTATCCGTCATTATAACACCATATGGAGTACTCCCACTGACTCTAAAGTCCTCTGTGTTTCACCTTTTCGTTCCCCCCCACCCCCAAGGCCCTGGCAACCCCCCCTTTTTTTTCTTTAATAGACATTTCTTCCTTTTATTTTGATAATTTGGCAAAATATAATTACTAGAAGACTAACTCAAATTTTGTTATCATTCAGAATGTTACCATGATAATGACTTCAGTTTCTGGACATTTGCTGGCTCATGATTTCCAGATGCGGTTTCGCAAATGGTCAGTACAATTCCCGGGGGAAGAACTTTCTGATTATTACAGTAAGTTGTGAAATGCTGCAGGAATTTTGAGGCATGTTGACCTCACTACGGAGCTTATAATACATAGGCAACTGTCTTAGTCCGTTCAGGCTGCTTTACCAAAATGTCATCAACTTGAGAGGCTCATAAATGACAGAAATTTATTTCTCCCAGTTTTGGCTCCTGAAAGTAGATGAGGACACAAGCACAGTCAGGTGAAGGGCTCTCTTCCCCGTTGAACTCTGCTGACATCTCACCATGTCCTCACCAGGTGGCAGGACCTATAGGGAGTTCTGTGAAGCCTCTTTTCTAAGAGCACTAATCCTATTCGTGAGGTACCACCACCCCTGTGATATCATCACCTGTGTGAGTCCCCACCGTCTAACACCATCACATTGGTGTTAGGATTCCAATGTATGAGTGTTGAGAGGACGAAAACCAGAGATGACAGCAGTGACCTATGATCAACTGAACCATTGCGAATTTTTGCCATACATTTAGAATAAACAACCACTCCGAAGTGTATTTCCCTTAAAATAGCTGGACCTATTCCCTGTAGTCATTTAGGATTACATTTATCGTGTTGTAGACATGCACGAAAGTGTTCCAGAATTTCTTGGCCACTCTTGTTGTCACAGAAAGCAGAAAGTGCTTTGTGCAGAGGGTAGTAGCCTTGCTTTTAATCCTCTGGTGGTTTCATATGGGGCTTTTTCTGTTGGGGATCCATGTGGGAGCACACTGGAACAATTTCTTTTCATGACAATGGGGACTTTCCATCCTGTGCTGAGGTTGGATGTGTTGTGTTTTCATTTCTTTTCTAGGCAGAGCTGCAATCCTCTTGTGCTCTTTGAAGCAGAAATTGAAAAGTACTGCCCGGAGAATTTTGTAGACATCAAGGTAGGATGTTTTGGAAGATGTGTGGCAGGAGTTGAGCAGCTTCCGAGTAGAAAATAATTGATCTGTGATTCCTCTGTTCTGAATGCATTAGAATTTTAGAGATCAACTTTCCCACCACACTTAGTACCATGACTTTATTTATTATTTTAACATACTTTTAAAAGATTTTACTTATTTCAGGGCGCCTGGGTGGCTCAGTGGGTTAAGCCTCTGCCTTTGGCTCAGGTCATGGTCTCAGGGTCCTGGGATCGAGACCCGCATTGGGCTCTCTGCTCAGCCGGGAGCCTGCTTCCTCCTCTCTCTCTGCCTGCCTCTCTACCTGCTTGTGATCTCTCTTTGTCAAATAAATAAATAAAATCTTTAAAAAAAAAAGATTTTACTTATTTCAGAGAAGAATGTGAGTGAGGGGAAGGGGCAGAGGTAGAGGAAGAGAGAAAATCCAAGCAGACTCCACAGTGAGTGTGGATCCCAGCTCGGGGCTCGATCCCACAACCCTGAGATCACAGCCTGAGCCAAAACCGAGAGTCAGGCTTAACCAACTAAGCCACCCACGCACCCCAGTACTGTAATTTTAAAAATTACTCCCACTTATCATATAAATGAGGCCAATTAAACTTAAGTAGCCAAGGAACTAAAGTAAGCCTTTTTGTAAGTAGTAGTTGGTTAAATCCTAGGAATAATATTGTTATTAATCCTAGACTCCAGCTCTTATTAGCATGGAAAGATAACAAAGTGTAAAGGATTTATTTGACAGCAAGTTATGAGTTTTCAAGCAGTCAGGGCACCTATAATTATTTCACTGCCAAATGGGAAGCCTTCTTCGGGTAAAACTCAATTTAGGGATTTTTTTTTTTTTTTTTTTTTTAACCAGATGATCATCAGAGCCATGAGAGTTACAAGTATGTGTTAGAACTGAGTTTTAGGTTTTATCAGACTAGAGTAGTTGTATTAAACCCTCAGGCTTCTAGAAGCTCACAGGTCTGTGATTCTAAGCTATAGGATCATACTAGTGGCCTTGGCATCCTTAGAGGTGGTAAGAGCAGTTTCTCAGATCTTCTCACCAAGTTGCCATATTCCAAGAACATCACTAATATTCAGTCAGATCTCTTTAGTATAAAGGTGTCAAGTGGTTGCGGTTTGTTCTCACTGCTCTTTCCCCACTGGGAATTTCAGAAAACTCTGGAACGAGAGACTCGGCAGTGCCAGGCCCTGGTGATCTGGACTGACTGTGACAGAGAAGGTGAAAATATCGGGTTTGAAATTATCCACGTGTGCAGGGCTGGTAAGTGTTGTGGCTTCAGATTTGCTGTAGTTTGGCACCACAGAGTAGATGATTCCCTTGCGCGAATGGCCACGGCTGAGTTTCTTCCTGGGGAGTCTCCTCAGCTTTGTGTCCTGGAGCAAGTTACCAAACTCTCAGGAGCCTCAGCTTTCTGGAAAGTCAGGCCAGTCTGACAGAGTTGCTAGGGCTGCATAAGGTCTAAATGAGTTAACCAGTGGCCCAGACCATGTAGCCTAGGGCTTATTACATGTTAGGTCCAAGGATATTGCCAGCTCCTTGGGAGCAGGGACTTTACACATCCTAGTTTTTTTAAGTTATATATTGAATACATGTAAGAGAGCATGTATGGTGTATGTACAGTACAAAGAATAATTCTAGAATGTCGTGTTTGTTTGCTGCCTTTTTTGTACCGTGCCGGGATGTTAACGCATACTTGTTGAAATGAATTTGACTGAACAGGGCTAATGATTTCAGGTAACTTAAAGGAAGTGATGCACAGCCGTTCTCGGGCTTCAGAGAGCAGACTGTTTCCGTTTTCCTGAAGTATGTTTGTGTTGAAAGCCATAACGACTCCTGGGAATTTAAGAACATTAACTTTCAGGGACAGTGTGTTTCTGTGTTATTTCCATGCCAGGACATGAAATTCCCCCATAAGATCTTTTAATTGACAATGTTTTTATTTTCCATAAAAGTCTAAGAGAGCAAGTGAGATGAGGATCCTGAGGTGCTCACCAAGAGAGTAGCTGAAATTCACTTGAATCACTAAAATCCACATCATTTATTTCTGACAACACTAATTTAGCAGTTGTAGTGACGTTTTCCTCTTAGGTGGCTAGCATGCTCTTTATTTAACCTAATCAGAAAAATTAGGTGCCTGACAGTGTCTCAAGATGGTTTATCTTCCATTCAAGGTGGTTTAAAAAAAAAATGAGCCTTTTATGCTGGGATGGCACTGTGATTTGACTTTGACCTTGGTGACTCTTCTACAGTGAAGCCCAATCTGCCGGTGCTGAGAGCCCGTTTCTCTGAGATCACCCCCCAAGCCGTCCGGGCAGCCTGTGAAAACCTGACCGAGCCTGATCAGAGAGTGAGCGACGCCGTGGACGTGAGGCAGGAGCTGGACCTGAGGATTGGTGAGCCGCTGACGAACTCCTTTGGGGGTCCACGTGCCACATTGGGTGTTGGCTTAGGGAACTGAGAATGAGATTTGTGTGTAAGTACATGCAGCTGGCTTTGCTCTTACTGTCTACCATTTTCTCCCCCTTCCTTCTTTCTTCCTTCCTCACTTTCTAGGAGCTGCCTTCACTAGGTTCCAAACCCTGAGGCTTCAGAGGATTTTTCCGGAAGTGTTGGCAGAGCAGCTGATCAGTTACGGCAGCTGCCAGTTCCCAACCCTGGGGTTCGTGGTGGAGAGGTTCAAAGCCATTCAGGCTTTCGTGCCAGAAGTCTTCCACAGAATTAAAGGTAAGCCTGGGGGAGTTGTTTACTATGTGGAGCCCAAGGACCTGGGAAGATGCGGGATCATAAATGGCGCTAATTAAACATAATGTTTGTGGCCTTGCTGCCCTTGCTCCATCCCATTACAAGGTTCAGAATCCACTTAGTTTTTTTAGGGACCCAGGATATTCCCAGAGCAATGTTTCACATGACTTTGAACTTTCACCATAATATACTGTCTCCTTTCTGTCCAATCATGTGGCTTCTGTGAGCCATGGCCTTCCTGTCTGCCCCAATACAGTGACTCATGACCACGAAGATGGAGTCGTAGAATTCAACTGGAAAAGGCATCGTCTCTTTAACCACACAGCTTGTCTTGTCCTCTACCAGCTATGCATGGAGGTAAGAAATAGTTGGAACTTTAATGAGCTGGGAAAACCGTCCGCAAGTTCCCAAGCCACTCCTCCTCTGTTAGTGGAGGTGATCCTCCTCCATTTTCCTGCTGAACCGAAGCTTTCTGCTTGCTTCTCAGAATATCATTTTGGGGGAACCAATAAGACTGGAACTCCATAAAAACAGCACTAAGCAATGTGACAGGAAAGGATCTGTAGACCTAGGTAAAGTTCAGTTGGTTAAGCATATGGCTCTTGATTTCAGCTCAGGTCATGATCTTGGGGTTATGAGATTGAGTCTTACGTCAGGGTCCACACTGGACATGGAGCCTGCTTAAGATTCTCTCCATCTCCCTCTGTCCCTCCCCACCCTGCTCTCTCTCAGTAAATAAATAAATAAATAAATAAATAAATAAATAAAAGGTGTGAAGTTAGTCTTAAGATCTAACTTAAAGTTCTCCAGCTTGTATGGTATCATTCTGAATTTAAAAAAAAAATCTCCGGGGCGCCTGAGTGGCTCAGTTGGTTAAGCGACTGCCTTCGGCTCAGGTCATGATCCCGGAGACCGGGATTGAGTCCCACATCGGGCTCCCTGCATGGCAGGAAGCCTGCTTCTCCCTCGCTCCCTCCCTCTGCTTGTGTTCCATCTCTGGCTGTGTTTCTCTGTCAAATAAATAAAATCTTTAAAAAAAAAAAAAAAATCTCCACTCCATGTGTAGATAGTTAACAGTTCAGAGATGCGCAGGCTGCTGTGAGGGCTGGTGAAGTCGCGCCTCAAAGCCTTTGTTTGAGCAGAAAGGTGGTCATGTCTCCACCACGCTGTGGGCTACAAGCCGACCTTACTCGAGGTCCTTTCACGGCCCGAGCAGCGATTTCTGCTGGTGGTGTCATCCAGAATGGTGAACTGAAGCTGCCCCAGGAGAGCCGGAGAAGGTGCACCAACAGGTTCATATGGCCTCTGCTTTTTCTGGCTTTCTAGGATCCCAGGGCAACCGTGGTGGAGGTCAGGTCTAAGGCAAAGAGCAAGTGGAGGCCTCAAGCGTTGGACACTGTGGTATGTTCTAGAAGATGCCCCAGGTGCTCAGGAGCTCTGACTTCCGGTAGTTGGTACCCGGTGGCAGGAAGCATCACCTTTCACGGGGCCGTGCAGGGAAGTGCTTGGGAAGAACAAACCCCAAAATAGCCCCGCTTAGTCTTATAATGCTAGGCTTTTTTTCTCCCTAAGTTAATAAATGCAATATAGCTGCTTTCTGTGGGGTTTGGGAAACAAAAAGAGGAAGACACATCACCCCTCACCTTGGCAACCTTACACAGTCTCTGGTATAATCTGACCATCTTCCTATTTTTTTTATACGGGTGTATTTTACATTGTTGTAATTAGAATAGCCTATTTTTTCCGCCTAAGCATTTTTTTTTTTTTTACGATTTTGCATAATTCATGTAAACATCATTTTTAAAGATCTGCATTAAGAGCCTACCTTAAAGGGAACAGACTTTTTCAAATTTTTAGGAACAGCCACCCAGGACATAACTTGGAGTTAACTACCTTGGGGGCAGGGTGCCCCTTCCCAATGACCACTTTGCAGGAAAATTCAGGGTATAGTTTCTGTCGGGATTTACTCTGGCGGTTGAAAATACAGAATAAGTAGGCTAAAAGAAATGTGCAGGTACTGGTGGGCAGGATATTCTTTATCTGTGGTGTGTGTGTGTCTGTGTGGGGGGGGGGTTGTATTAACAAGGGGAGAGTTATGGATTTCCTATAACAGATGTAAGTGTGTTATTCCTCACTAGTTAAGTATGCTTTGACACAACCAGCAGCATTGGTGGAATGTCACCAAGGGGAAGGACAGCCAATTATCTCCCAGGAGTTCTTGAAGAATGGTATTCATCATCCAGAAGATACTAGGGCCCAGGTGGTGTTCCCAAAGACTGCCTGTGTTAGAATCTGTGCATCAGCTGGCTTGTTGAAAAAGGCAGGTTTCTGGCCTCTCTCCCAGTGCTCTTCTATCAGAATACCCAATGCTTAGGGCCTGGGAATCTGTTGGCTTCCTGGATGATTCTTCTGCCCATGAGGTCTGCCCCTGTCCCTGCCTGGCAGGCCAAGAAAGCTTCCCTCAGCACAGTCTTTCCCTCCTCTGTGTGACAGCAGCTGGAGTGACAGGGGCCAAAGATGGGTTGTGTGGCTGTGTCATGCCTTCTGACTCCTGCACTACACTCTGACTTCCTGTGACACATTTAACAGGAGCTTGAGAAGCTGGCTTCTCGGAAGTTGAGAATAAATGCCAAAGAAACCATGAGGATTGCGGAAAAGCTCTACACTCAAGGGTAAATATTCCACATCTGGGAATGGAATTCGGTGCATCTTTATCAGGGTGAAATATTTTATTTTATTTAGTTTTAGACTGGGGGGCAGAGGAAGAGAGAATCTTAAACAGGCTCCACACCCAGCATAGAGCCCAAGGCGGGACTCCTTCTCACACCCTGAGACGATGATCTGAGCTAAAATCAAGAGTCAGACACTTAATTGATTGAGCCACCCAGGTGCCCCATTGTTTTATTTTATTTTTTAAAAGGATTTTATTTTTAAGGAATCTGTACACCCAACATGGGGCTCAGACTCACAACCGCGAGATCAGGAGTCACACACTCCACCCAGTGAGCCAGGAGTCCCAAGGTAAAACATTTTAGAGTTTATGGGGAAATACACTGTCTAGACATTCTCTGAGCTGCAAAGTAGAATTTTCGCACTGAGTTCTCTGATATGGAAAAGGCATTTCAAAATCACTTCCTAAAATAAGAGCCCACAGAATGAATTCGCATCCTACTGTTGACCTCTCGGCAGCTGGCCCCAGGGCCTTGGCAGGGGGCACACAGCACCTGTGGGAGTCGTTCGCCATTGTAAACCATCCAGGTATAGTGTGGTCCATGCTAACCAGTGTTGCAGCCACTCACCACAAGGGACTACTGAGCACCTAAAACATGGGTTGTGCTAACTGGGGCATGCTCTGAGTGTAAAATATGCACTGGGTTCCAAACACCTGTATGGAAACAAGAATGTAAATTATCTCATTAATGCCATTTAAGTGGCCAATAAAAAAGTGTTAAATTACCTGGAGGGTTATCATTGTGGTTTATTAGGCAGCATTATTCTTTCCTTCTTTAGCATTTTTTTTAAATATTTTATTTATTGAGAGAGAGAGAGAGAGAGAGCACTCACGCAGAGAAGCAGAGGAAGAAGCAGACCCCTACTAAGCAGGGAGCAAAAACCTGGAACTTGATTCCAAGATCCTGAGATCATGACCTGAGCCGAAGGCAGACGCTTAACTAACAGAGCCACCTGGGCACCATAGCATTATTCTTTCTGTGCTTAAAGCAAAGTCACAGAAGCATGCTATGTTGCCTCTGTTGAGGCCATGGACGTCTCTGGCCCAGCAACAATGGATTGGGCCACGGCTGTGTCCCCCGCCACACAGCTCCTGGCAGGGCAAGCGGGAGTGTGTCCCGTCCCATGCTTCCCCTCTCACTTACTCTCTGGCTTCTTGGCGTGTCTTCAGCACATGAGCCTGCTGTTGCTCACCCATTGGGGTCCCCATGTGAGACCTTTTCTCAGCAGAGAGAAGCTAGATTGCCTTCAGTAGAGGCAGCTAGGGCAGATGGGGCACAGCAGGTGTCTCTGGGTTTTTGCAATCTCATCCAGTTTCTAAAGCAACTGTAGCGATTTCTTTTTCTATTTGTTTGCCTTTGTTCTAGGTACATCAGCTATCCTCGCACTGAAACAAACATTTTCCCCAAAAACTTGAACCTGACTGTGCTGGTGGAGCAGCAGACCCCGGATCCACGCTGGGGGGCCTTCGCCCAGAGCATTCTGGAGCGGGGTGGCCCCACTCCACGCAACGGAAACAAGTCTGACCAAGCTCACCCTCCCATCCACCCCACCAAATACACGGGCAGCTTGCAGGTCCGTTTCCCTAACTCCTGCATCCTGGAATGCAGAGTAAAGCAAGCAGTCATTAGCACTTGAATGTACTCTGTGGGCGCTTACTTTAAAAACTAAGTGATTTTTGGAATAGCTCTTCCATTTTAGCAAAGAGATGTCAGTGTCAAAATGCTCCTGCTTCCTCGTCCTTGGCTTCCCTGAGCACCACCCCCCACCCCCAAGGTGGGCTCTGCTCTGTTCAGCCCCACTTCCTGCTCTGTCAGACCTTCCATACCCAGCTGGGCAGTTCACCTTCCCTGTGCCCTTGCACACCCCCCTTGGGGCCCCACAGAACCGCTTGGTCTTCTCGACCCCTCGTTAACTGGAGGTGTTCCCCACTCAGCCTCCCCGGACTAGACTGGGTTCCATTGCCATCCTGATGTGACACTCTGCTGCTGGCCTCCTGTTGCAGTCCAGTGGCAACAGGGCTTTGAGGCAGCCCGGAGAAAGCTCAGGCATCTCACCTGCTGTGGCCCTTCCTCGGCCTGGGGATGCACTCTGTGTGGCCAAGCTGGTTGGGCTTATTTGCAGGTTTAGCGCAAAGTCCCGCCTGGTCTTTGTTTCCTTCTGGTTTAATATACTCTGTTTTTTTCTGACTTTAAATGTGATAATATGTTCATTTTAGACAAGTTAGGAATTTCAAAAGATTATAAGGAAGAGGCATTTGCCATTTCCCCATATGCTGAAATATTTTCAAGTACGACACTTAATGATTGCATAAATGTACCATAACTTATTTTGCTGAATCTGTTCTTTAAGGGTAAATTGCTTCCAGCTTTCTGAGATGGTTAATGTTTGTGTCAGTATTTCTTTGGGCCTCCCATTATTTCCTTGGGATCCACTCTTAGGAGGAGAATTACTGGCTATGAGTATACGCGTCTTAGGGGATCAGAAGACAGATCAAGCGTCACTAGGCTTGATTACTTATTTAGTGGAAAATCACCGCAGATCCTGTGAGCCAGGGCTGCTGCCTGCAGCTTTCCTGTGTCTTATAGACAAGGGGTCTCTTGTTAGCCTTTACGCTTTTTCCTCGTTTTCTCCTTTGGCTGGGTTTACGTCAAAAAATATCGGGCAGATTTGCCCAGCCGTCTGTGCAAGTGCAGGACCGACAGGTGCCCACTTCTTGTGGAACTCAAGGCTAGAAGGTGGCCCGAACCAGGTCAGACTGCCAGTGAGGCTGCATTCCCAGGGCAGTAATATTCTGGAACAAGTTGCAGATCCTTGTCTTGTCTTCCTAGGGAGATGAGCAGCGACTATATGAGTTCATTGTGCGGCATTTCCTGGCCTGTTGCTCCCAGGATGCTCAGGGGCAGGAGACCACCGTGGAGATTGACATTGCACAGGAACGCTTCATGGCCCACGGCCTCATGATTTTGGCCCGAAACTATCTGGATGTGTACCCGTATGACCACTGGAGTGACAAGGTAATGAAGGCAGAGGTCAGAGTTCACATCCTCCATGGGCCTAGGGGAGAGGGGAAGACAGTCATGTTCCTGGCCCTTGTGCAGTCCGCTGGAGCAGGGGCCATGCTCTTTGAAATGGCAGTTGTCTTTTGCCTCAGTGCCATGTGGAGTGATGGGACTGACGCTTCCGCTGCTCCCTGCAGACCCTCCCTGTCTACGAGAGAGGCGCCTGCTTCCAGCCCAGCACCGTGGAGATGGTGGATGGGGAGACCAGCCCGCCCCAGCTGCTCACTGAAGCCGACCTCATCGCCCTCATGGAAAAGCACGGCATTGGTCAGTAGCCTGTCCATTGTTGTAACCGGCAGTTCTTGTACCTCTTCTGGTCTTCACGACAGCTCTGCCTGGGTTGTCCTCTTCTTGAGCCCCTTTATAGCTGAAGGGAGGCTTAGAGAAGTTTAGAACTTGCCTGAGGCCACAAGGTGTGCGAGGTGTTTGTTT